>FIZR01010468.1:0-14175 GCA_900060175.1 Ferrisia virgata | reverse complement strand
GAGCACTAATCTCGCAACCTATCTGACCTGCCTAACTTCAGTCTCCTTATCTCCCCCTTCTAGATATGCTTACATGCTACAACTTATTAATAATGTATAAAAATATAAATGCGCAAAAAAAAAAATAACCTCGTACGTATATGTGAGCGATGGAGAGATAAAACTTGGTAAAATTGTTTTTCGAAATAACTTTTTTTCTTTATTATTACTACATATTATCATCATTTTTATTCATTTTTTTTTTTTGCGAGTATGTGTGTTTCTGTAATCGTCTAAGTCGCAGCATCACATCGTACTACTGCATCGACAAATACACCCTCGTGCTCGTGGTTTTTTTTCAACAAAAAAAAAATGAAAATAAAAAAAAATCACGATAATAAGCCGTTTCAAAAAATAATCTCTTGATGACGTGTATCAACGTACACAGATTACAGAATCCTCTTTCTTCTGTTTTATATACCTTCGCAGATTCTTCCTCCTATGTTTGATGACTAAACGGAATAAAGATTTGTTCTAGTTTTACATGAATTAGTTTTCGTATTTTATTCCCTTTTTTTTTAGCCTGATTTTCTATGTCATATTGTCAATGAAAACCAGGATATTATAGTCTATCGACCAACGTCCGTTGAGAGGAGGAATAAAATCCGTTTCGGGTTCCTAGAAAATCATTAAGACGATTTTTAGCCATGTCAGATATTTATTTTTATTTTTTTTTCACCGAACATTAAAACCATATACTTTGCTCGATACCGACCAAAATCGCTCCAATTCGGCCAATCGGCTCAGTTTGGTGGCAGCTTAGATATATATTAATGGGGATGAACTTGGGTCAAAATTCAGTTATGCCCCAATTTCGATGAGGGGATGTTGAGGAATCAAAAACACAAAAATTACTCTTTTTAAGCGGGTTGAGAGAGAATCAATAGTTGTATAACACATCCAAAAATCAACATCCTAAGTCAATTAGGAGGGGAGATATGAGGGTTTTCCTCATTTTTATGACCTTGAAAAAAGGCTATTCCTCCCCCCATCTCCCCACCAAATTGAGTTGGGAAGTTGAAATTTGGTATGTGCATTTAGTAGGAGTGCTAGATGTCCCTTCTGGGAGTTTAGACTTTTCAGTTACATTCTTCAATTGTCAGTTACGATTTAAATTTAACTGTTGCTTTGGACTTCCAAATAAAAATTTATCTGGCTGTTAATGAACATGTGTTTATAATTTCATACAAGTTGAATCACTTTAAATACTTTATCAACATTACGTGCTCATTTTTTGAAGAAATTTAATTTTGAATTCTTCGATTTTGCGTATTGTAATAGTAATACATGCGTATGTTTAATTTTACTTTGAAATTAATTATTCATATTTTGTTTATATAGTTTGACTTCGGGTGTCAGGGCATTATTTCTATCACAAAACAATACAAAATTTATTTTTTAGTCAATTTTATATCAAATTTTCAATACATCTCTATTAAAAAAAAAAAAAAAAAAAAAAAAAAAAAAACCAGTATTCCACGCCACTTTAAAATTATACCTATTATACCTTATGTTATTGATTTTATTTTTGTATCAATCCATCTCTATATCTTTAAAAACTGAGCATTCCACTTCACTTCAGTATTATACCTTGTAGTTGTTGATTTTAATTTTATATCTGTTTTGATGATAAATACTTCGCTGTTTTTTTTTTCATCTCTCAAATTACATATAAATCCCACCGTTCATATCAAAAAAACTCTTTATCAAGTCAAGAAATTTAGAAAAAACATGTACATGTACGAACCTGAAACGCAACCAAATATTTGTGAAAATTTTACTATGATTGTTGATACGTTTTATGATGATGTTCCGAAAAATTTTAACGAAATCGAGTTTAGAAGGGACAAAAGTAGTTGGTTAGAAGCTATCGAAGTAGAGGCTAATACCTTAAGAGAAAATAAAACATGTAAATTAGTACCAAGACCTAAAAATAAAAGCGTAATCGGAAGTAAATGGATTTTTGTAATAAAAACAAATGAATTTGGGGTAATTTCTCGTTATAAAGCTAGATTAGTTGCTTTAGGATATGCACAAAAATATGAAATCGACTATGAGGAAATCTTTTCACCAGTTGTTCGTTTAATGATATTTGGAATTTTATTAGCACTCGCTATTCAATTTAATTTCGACCAAGAAATTTATATGGAAATTCCAGATGAATTTACAAAAGATAAAAATTTTGTTTGTAAATTACTAAAAAGTTTATATGGATTAAAACAAGCACCAAGATGTTGGAATAAAAAATTTGACGAATTTATTAGATTGCTTGACTTTATTAATTTTGAAAACGAATATTGTTTATGCATAAAAATAGCCGAAAAACCCAAAGATAATATTTATTTATCACTATACCTTGACGATATTATCATTTCTTGCAAAAGTATAGAAGTTTCAAACAAAATAAAACAGTTGCTAAAAAACAAGTTTAAATTTAAAATAACTGACATGGGTGAAGTAAAATTTTATCTTGGTATGCATATTGAAAAGAATGAAAATGAAATTGCATTATCTCAAAAGCCATATCTTGAAAAAATATTGAAAAAATTTAATGTGTTCGAATGTAATCCAACTAAAGTTCCGTTAAAAACTGATATTGATTTATTAAAATTTGTTATGGAATCGCTGGAAATTAGAATATGTCACCTCACTTCAAGGCAGGCTGAAGTGGAGAATCCAGTCAAGGAACATAGCCGTAGGCGACTTGTGTATACTGCGTGAAGATAATGCACCACCCACCAACTGGCCTATGGCACGCGTCATCGAAGTATTCCCTGGGAGAGATGGCGTGGTCAGGGTAGCCAAAATCAAGACCAGCACCGGAGAATATACCAGGCTGGTCAATAGGTTGGCACTACTACCAAGGCCGGAGTTATGTTAATGTAAAATCATATCACATACTTATATCTTATCTGTTTTCCCCACTACCTCAACCTTATCGACTTTTGTAACCTTATTGGTATTGCATATTTGTTACTTGATTCATTGCATCGAATACATCCGTTTTAATAGAACGCCTAAATGTTCCTTCGTTAATTTCATATAATTTCGTATAACAAAATTAAATACTCGTAATAATGACGAAAATTCAAATTTACCATGCCATCAAGCAATCGGAAACCTAATGTATTCTATATTAGCTACTACGCCAGATTTGTTAGTTTCTGTAAATATTTTCAGTCGATTTCAGTCTAAAAATAATAATTACCTATGGCAACGCATTACAAATGTACTAAGATAAGTTAAAGGATTTAAAAAATAATAAAATTTTATGTGGTTATAGTGACTCCGACTGGGGGAGTGATATTTTGACAAGAAAATCGACAACTGGTTATATTTTTAAATTATTTGGTTCAACTGCGTCATGGTCTACTAGGAAACAAAATTGCGCAGCTTTGTCCTCAACTGAAGCAAAGTATATTGCTCTAGTTGACAGTTAAAGAACCAAAATTTTTAATCTCAATACTTCAGGTAGTATATTAGCGGAAATCAACAAAAAAAAAAACACATTATAACAAGTAGCCTATCGTGTAAATTGAAGGGGCTATCTAAAAAGACAATATTTCGAGGATCAAGGATACAAGCCTCAACCACACCTCAATGTGAAAGTTGAATAAATGTTTATTTCACTTCCTTCGGAATAAAAGGCAAGCAAAAAGTATATAGGACTAGTTTCGCAAACTATCGTGTCACTTTAACATTAACACCTTCAAATTTTTCTCAACGTAAAATTTTATATAAATAATTTAAAATTCGTAGCTGCTTCAAATTTAAAATTAGGCATAGGAATTAAAACAAGAATTTTTTTATTACTCTCGCGATCAGCCATGTTCTCTCAACTGGTGAAAAATATCCTCGAAACCTGTCGGAGCACCCTATATATGTACACCAAATACCATTGTAATGTAGACATAGCATGCGATAAATGCAGCCATCCCAATCTCTACCCTGTTTGCTCTGATGCCCTTTAAAATACTTACGCGTTTCGCAATAATGAACAATTTCGTGGTGAATAGTAATTTCATGGCTTATCTATTCGCTAATTGTGTCATTTAGATTAAGCGTGTATGTGTATTTTCGCAAAAACCACGCAGCGGATTTTGGATTTGCGTCGAGTTGTATTGATGGAGCACATTAGAGATGAGGTGTATGCAGACAGAAGTGATCGTTTAAACGAATACCTACCAATATGTATGCGAGAATGGTAAAAATTCAACTGAAAGGCGATAATAGAGAGCTTAATTGGTGATAATTTTAAGTAAAATTGTTCCATTTTTCTCTTCTAAATGATATAGGTTATTGTTACCGTGCTTAATTTTCTTGATGACAAATTGAAACAGATTTACTCAAACTGATTATGAAAGTGAAAAATTTGTTTATCTGTTTTAATTTTAATCAGAAAATTATTTCAAGCATACAGTTCTTTCGAACTTTCATCGAGTGTATGATAAATTGCCATTCCACATGTATTTATAGTTTCAAGTAATTATTACTTATTACAATGGTATAACAGCATGCCATCTATAACGCCAAATATTAGCTATAGAAATCATCCACATTCTAGAGGACAATCCGCTCAACAACATTATAAAAGCTTCCTGCTTCCATAAAATCTTTGCTTCGTTACATTTAAATCATGCGAGCTGTTCCTTATACATATACGTAGAACCGGGTTTGAATTCCTACAACGGTCGGTTTTTACTGTACGAAAAAATCCCGTTAAAAAATTCTTCGTCAAAGAATAAGCAAAAGGAATGAAAAAAAAGAATGGTAAGCCTGATACACAAATAAGATTAGAGTGATGAAAAAGCCTCGCCAAAACTCCTTAACAAAAAAACATTCAACTGGAAAGAACGAGGCTTATGATAAGTTGATAGTGTAAAAAACTTTACTCAAAGTTTCAAAAAAGAGCTTGCCACCGAAGTTGAATTCGCAAAAATGTTAGTTTTTTTTTTGCAAGCATTGTACTAGGTACAAAGGTATACTTAGTCCTACGTGTTATGGGTTTCTCACTTTGTACATACCTACCTATAGTATATACCTACTTCTAGCCAACCTGGAACCTACTCTTTGCTTTGCTGACTACTACAGCATTCTGTGTATGTTGGCATAGAATTGGATTATGAGGAGAATATATTACCTACTTTCCAAGTTCAATTTTCATTCTTTTTTTTTTTTTTGTGAAGTTATCAACCATTGAAGATGAATGTAAAATCGTTCACCAGATAATTTTATCCTTTCGATGTTTAAAATGTATTGGCACAGAAAGTATACATTAAGCAATTAACGAAACACTGGTTAAAATTAGGTGAAGTAATCGTACATTTCCCCGCAAATGCAAGTGTACAGAGTGTTCCGACAATTTTTGGGAATATTTCACCAATTGATAGAACTAATCAAAAATAACAAAAATTCTTTAATGATGGGCTACGAGTAAATGGATCTTTTTCAAATATTTCTAATTTTTTTTCGCCAAAATTTCTCATAACATAGGAAAAAATTTAAATGTACCAATGGTAAAGTTATATGGTTGTACACTGGGGTTTGCCGAATTTTGTTTTTTTTTTTTGAAAATCAGCAAACGGTAGGGTCACAATAAATGTGAAATGAGCCCAAAAAAAGGTGATAAAAATTTCAGCCCCCTAACTCAATTTTTCAATGAACTTGAAAAAAATTTTTTTTTAATTATTTAAAAAATGGAATCACACGAGTGTTTTGACCTAAAATGACTATTGGTGGCATTTTTTCATAAACTCTCCCTTTTTTTCATGGGTTTTCAAAAAAAAGTCTTTTTTTGAGATTTTTTACAATTTTTTACAAAAACTAGAAGAGAAAGTTTTTTTAGCACCTATGGTAATTCTTATACTGCTTCTCAAATCCAGCACGAATGATTTTTCAACCATAGGAATTTTTACAGGTATGTAATCAAAATAGAAAGTCAATACCCAAATCAAACGGAAGTTACTAAATTAAATCTGATACATTATTATACAGTAAACGATCGCACTCACACTTGGAACCTATCTAAATACCTATCAAAATATCTATGAAATAGTCTTGGCGACATTGACTCAAAGGTAACTCTATCAAACAACCGAACAGTTCTGGTTATCTAGCTCAGAATGAAGCAACAGCTCGACCTAATCTCAAATTAAATTTGCATTATTGCGAATAACTGTTCTCAGTGCTCAAAGATTAATTTTTGCATTCGCGTTCAATTTAAATATAAATTAGTAATTCACTTAACTCTGACTGCTGTCCAAAGAATCCAATAATCAAACCCGATCTTACTATCTTTCCACTCCATGATGTTTGAAGAAAAAGAAGTAAGTAAATTACACAATCAATTCTATTCTTTATTTTAATCACTTGGCCAAGAGTCCATCGCCTACCTCAAGTGTCTTAATATCAAAATCAATTTTTCGATCACTGAACTAGATTCTCACGTAATTTATCTCACATCGGCATGACTGACGATGAATTTGTTCTTCCATTAGGTTTCAGAAAATAGCAGCCTTGGAATCTCTTTACCAATCGTTACAACGGTGACTTGAGTTCAGATCAACTTTCGTTTATCTATTTATTCGTGTTTAACAATTTAATGTAACGATATTCGTTCGATATCAATAAAAATTCTCATTCTGTTAGCACGCTTCCACTTTATTTCGTTACGCGCTCTCCCAGACCGGACGGTTGTCGCGGACTGGTTCGATAACTTATGCACACCATCGATTTCAAAACAAATTTGTAATTTATCATTGTCGTTTCTCGCGCTTACGTGTGATCATCTGGGAATTTCGGACCGTAATGCACAGGTAATGCAGCTGTTTTGAACAATTTATAAATTATTTCTGATGGAAATCTAACAATTTATTTTTTTTTGATCCGAAAAACTTGAAAATCATTTGCTCAGCTCGATACCGACCTAAATCAACCAAATTTGGGAAATGGGCTCAGATTGACGGCGGATTTGATATTCTGGAGTGGGATTGAGCTTAGGTTAAAATTCAGTTATGCCCGAATTTAGGGGAGGGGTTGCTGAGGTGCTAAAATTTCAAAAAATTGTTCTTTTTGAGCCAATCGACAGGCAATCTAAAGTTGTATAACGTATCCAAAAATCAGCTTCCTAGATCTAAAAGGAAAGGAGATATGAGAGTTGCTTCTGTTTTTACCCTTGAAAAAGAACTGCTCCCCCCTATCACCCCTCCAAATTGAGCTAGGAAGTTGAAATTTGGTATGTAGATTTAGTATAACGTTCTAGATGTGCTGTTGGGGAGTTTCGACTTTTCAGACTTCTTGCACTCCCTCTACAGCCTCGAGAAAATGTAGTATTTTGGTTGGTTTTTCTTATTGCGAGCAGCCCTAGCAAAACGATCTACTTCACTTACTACAGTACTCGTACGTTATAAAAAGATTACCCGGCATGTAGATTTTGTGAAGTTTTAAATGTGGTCTTTGATGGACTGAATTACGCAGTTTAAAATCACTTTCTGCCCCTACCACTGATTTGGAAAAGGCTTCTTTCAATCCACATAACTTTAATATTTCACGAAAATCAGACTGATTATCAAGTAATTAAAGTTGACAATTGCTCTTCAGAGCCATTTGTAAAGTCCCGATAGGAACTAAAAAGCAAGGCTGGTGTGAGCAGCCAGAGATTAGCAAAATTCATTAATTATTAATAAGCGATTTAATTATCAAAAATGAACCAAAATCGTAAGACTGGACAATCCACACCAAGGTGTCGAGAAATCTGAAAACAAATGACCAGCCAGACCTAGAAGTAAGACATTATGGAATTTCTACTAAATAAAACCAGTTTCTCAGTATGGAAAAAAATCTTCTAACGAACCTCCGATCTTAAAAATGAAAAAATTAAACTTTTCTGCTAATAAAACCAATTTTTTTAAGTATTAAACCCGTTTATAATATAAAAAGTACCCGAGACAACACATCAAGTATAGATACTACTTAGAGGACTTTCAGGGCACGTATAAAACGTCGAAATATCCATAAAATAATACCTTAGTCAGGTAAAGACATCATACGATATGCATAAGTTTTTCTCTTCTTTTTTTTTTTTTTTTTTTTTTTTTTTTTTTTGGAATAAATGATGAAGCGAATCAACTTGGAAAAAGTTGTACTTGTATAACTTTTCGAAAGCGACCAAATAACGACGTATGAGACGTGGCACTAGTACGACAGGTATATAGCGTAAGATTATAATACAGAATGGTACCGCAGGACGACAACGACGATTGCGGGTCTGGCTGGTACTGAGAGCTGAGCGAAGTACGCAGGAAGACAACATGGTTTGAAAAAATTTCCAAAACTTTTTAATAATAGCGTGCGGTGACGCTAAAGGTAACTCGTGCATGGTGTTACTTTTTGACAAGTTTTCTTGTTTCGTCAATGTTGGATGCATAGTACCCCACACCTAAGTCTTTCACCATCCATCCCTCTCATCTTTGTTGGATCACCTGCTGGATAAATTTAGTACTACAATTAACATTACACAATTTCGTATCGAGCTTTTAAAACATCGAGAGATTAATTTCAACGACGAATGTTTTTTTATACCCATTATCTTTTTTTCATTTTACCGTCATTACATTTAGTGGCTGGGTACGAGATTATATCGTGAATAATACGTCATCGTCGCTGCGCGAAAAAGTTACAATAATAGATTAATTAACGGGAGTAATAAACGTTTAATTGTGAAATGGTACATCGCTAATTAAAATGAATAGATAAACGAACACATTTCCCACTTTAAATGCATTAGCAGTACCCCTTTGCTAATTTCTTCTTAGGGTTTTTTTCATCAAGAAATCATCAAATTACACATTTAGATGGCAGTACACCAAGCATTTCAAGATAATTTCAACGATCCAAGATCTTCGTGGGAATATTTACTACATTTAACGGGTTTCATTTATATTGAAAGTTACCCATTACCGTACTTTTTCCATTTTACACTTGTCATGTTTACTGAGCGACTCGCAGAAACCTCCGAACTAGATATATTTACATTTTACATAACTACACGTGTCCTTCATGGTCTACTAAGCAACATTCAAATTCAATGATACTAATCAGATCCACTGTCAATTCAATGTAGTCGAAAGCCCAATAATACACTACATTCTCACAATGGAGCAAAAACAGAACAAGCATAAATAGCGTTAATTAGATAAAATTACATCATACGGTCGAAAATGTCCACATTTAGTGAGCAATTTGAAGATGATTATAGAACAGGACTGTAAAGGCGTAAGTTATATTGAAAGATCACTAAATATGTAGATCTGAGGATAAACATGCGCTCCTTTAAAGAAAATTACATCGCAGTATGCGCTTTCAATATTGCACAAGTAACGATCAATGATTTTCAATGTGATTGAAAAATGTATTGAACTGAAATATATCTGAACTCATTTTGAAAAACTGAACTTGGCCTTATGTACGACGATTCATAATCTTAAAAATTGAAGAAAGTTCGAGTTTGACTTTTTTTTAAATTAAAAATTGCAGGCACCACCGGCTCGCAGTTGGGAATCTTTATGCGTCAACAGCGTGTGGTAAAAATTTATCAAAAGCTGAAATTATGATACAATCGGGTACCACCAAAAATCACGTAATATGAATAAGTTGCCTATCTTGAAAATTGAAGGAGAAATTGCTACTCGTTGAAAATTTCTTTAAAACGAATTTTCAAGTTCAAGAGCAAATTTTGAGACGTTAATTTCTGGTAGAGATGTTCTTCAAAATAAAAAATCTTTAAAGATAAGGATCTGGGAAAAATACACGTATGAAAACAAGACTTCTCCATGTTTTAGTTGCGTGGACAGATTTCTTAAAATTGATTTTTGAAATGTTGAGTATTGATGTAGAGAAAAAATTGCTTTTGTCATTTCTTGACATTTTTCTAGCATCATAGTTTTGCACATTTTGAATTGGTAGACATTTTTCATGGCATTTTAGTTACTACAAATGTCGAAAATAATGCGGTAAAAGCGGTTAATTGTACTCGATAATCTATCAAAAAAATTGATTTTAAAATGATAATATGATTTTTCAGTGCTTTCATAACTTTTTATATCGTCAATGAGGGATGGAACAATGAAAAATGTGCTTACTTCAAAAGAGATTTTTACGTTAGTTTTTTTCTACGTGAGTTTTCATCTTGTTTTTTTCAAACTTGGTATAACACCGAATGTACCAGAAGGGCAGGGGAGTGCTGTGGAATTTTTCCATATTTTTCAAACCCTAAATATGACCTTGAAATGAACTTTAACAAATTTGGGAGGCTTATAGCACACCCATTTTGACCTGGCCACTCCGACAATTTCCTCGTATTATGAGAAACATTTTACACTGCCCAGAATTTTTTCAATTGAGGGGGGAGCAAGATTCGTAACTTGTAGCGTTCAAAAACTGTATTATTTGGTCAGAAATTGACGTTCAACACACGTAAAAAATTTGTTAATATAAAACAGCTTTAGGAAGTGTAATTTGTAAAATACTCGTAATGATGCGATTTTTTTTCAACTTATTAGCTAAAAAAGGGGGCCTACAAGCATAAAAACGTGCTTCATAGTTACCAGTTATCGCGTAGCTAATTCATATAAAAAGTCGAGAAATTCATCAAAAGAAACTTTTTAAGATGGGGGATGAACTGCGCAGGGGCGAAATTTAAAAAACGGTACTTTTAAGCTATAAAAATTGTATTTCTCAGAGTTTAGGTTTCAAATTTCGAAGTCCCATTATTAACGAAATGGGTTTTTAATTATTTGGACGTTAAGTTCAGCGTAAATGTAAAAAACTTTCAATTTTTTTACGCTAAAGGGGGAGGGCTATAGCCCCGATAGCCACTTCCTTGTATGCGCCACTGCCTGTTAGTTATTCTCAAACATGAAAATTTATTTTGAACCCATTTTCACAGGAGCAGCACTTTCCCCTTCAATTTTTCAAGATAGGCAACTTATTCATCCGACGTGCATTTTAGTAGTATCCGGTTATACCAACCTTCAACTTTTCACACGCTCTACCAAAATACTCTGTATGTATGTATACAATGATTCAGACAAAACTTTTACAAGCAGAAAATCCTAATTTTCTCCAAGTGATGAGATGAATTGTAAAATTTTCATGTGAAACATTTATATATATAATAAAAAGTTGAGCTTTTACAGAACTGAAATTCTGAAACATGAGAAAAGAGCATTTCTTAAAACTTTGTGAAGAAAAATGAAAGTCTGAAAGGTCTTGGTTTCATATCTGGGAACAGTCTAATTTTTCTCATCCTGGGAAAGAGCAAGAGCGAATGCTACCCCTTGAACCTTCCTTCCACCTACAACGTGTTAGCACGTGTATTTAAATGAAATTATTTCATAAACTTGGGTAAACATTATCTCCTAGCATTCACTCAATTGAAGATGGAACCATCAAATCTTCAGAATTGTTATACTTCTCTCCATTACTGTACTTAATGAACCTACACATGGGTGCTTATTTGAAAAAAGAAAAAAAGAAAACAAACAAATGTTACTCAGGATTCAATCGACAAATCGCTTTGCAGAGAAATATTGAAAAATAGAATGAACATAGCTAAAAATGAAACCGCATATTAAAACAAAAATTAATTCTGATAGAAAAAAACGACCGAAATTTCAGACTGGGCTGACCATAGAAGCACAATAAAAGACATCAAACATACACACGGTGTTTCGCGTACACTCAAAAACTGAAGAGACTGAGATATGTAATTTTAATAATTTCATTTTCACCCAAACCTGTCGCTCACTTTGAAAATTCATAGAAAAAAAGTTAATACCGATGAAAATTTGCATTCATGCTCTATGGTAGCTTTTTCAAAAGTTATTCTCAAAAAACTGAAAAAATTGAAAATTTTCCTCGTCATAGTTTGCAAATCACTTCATCATCAGTCGTCAGTTTTTTATCACAGTCTCTCACTCATAGTCCTTAACTTGCGGCGTAATCATTATGCTTATCTCGCATTTACGTTTAAAAATGACTAAAAATTTGTTTTCTTCAATCGGTATTTTTTTTCTTCGTATAAATGCAACCCTCGGAGTTTCCACCCCTACCACTGAGCTGAAAATGGTCTGTGGTTCATTTTTAAATTTTTCAATGAGGTATTCTTAATAATTTTTCCAGAAATTATTTACATAAAACTAAAAAATCTACAAATTTTTAGTTTGTTTTTTGTATTTATTTTGTCATATTTTACAAATCACTTCTCCCCCACTCTTGATTTACACACCACACCTACTCGAGGGCATATGTGTTTTAGAGCAAACCGTAAAATTTCATCATTATTAATTTTTTTTCTTAAATTTTCAAAGAGAGCGACAGGTTTGGGAGAAAATGAAATTTTTAAAATCGCATATCTCAGCTCTTCCAATTTTTTGGGTATACTAGCCATTATACATTTGAGTCTCGTGAGTTCACCTATCACTGGTATAAGGAAAGGAAGGTGAATGCGAAGCACCCGGTTTACGCAAAATAAATTAACAACTGAGACTCGCAGACAAAAAGAAACCCACAAGACATAAAAAACAAGGAGTGATCCAAAAGTTGAATTTTCGAAAAATAACAGTTTCAGGATGAATATGATTGTACCAAATCTAGCTCCAAATCTACGGAATAGAACGGAAAACGATGCTCTTAAAATTTTTATTTTCTAGTAATGCAGGAGTGATAAAAAAAGAATTATCAAAATCAAATATTACTTCTAAATCTCTGAAATTTATAAAGCGTTAAATTTGCTTTTTTTCTTCAGGTTGTTGAATTTTTCTTCATTCCAAATAGGAAGTCGTAAATAAATCACGATCTGCTACACCCGAAATTAAAGCATCAAATTTTCAGAGATAACTTTCTTTGAGAAGGAGTATTCATCGAGGCTTTACATATATCACGTATCTAGCAAAACTGCGGAAGAGAAAAACAATAAGAGACGAAGGACGAACCTTTCAGGAGAGGTAGATTATGCAGAATTTAAAGTACATACGTATGTACATGTGCACATGAACATGACACGTTTTGACAGGCGTTCTCAACTATAACCACGCTTGTTATAATACAACAGCAGATCGTTACCGATACTCGTCATCATTATTAAAAAGATATGTTGTTTCAAGTCAAAATCTATGAATCGAACTATTCTCAACATACTGGGGCAAAATTCACGATTACTTCTAATTCATGATCCTAGAGCAGGGTTGGAGAAATGCGTTTTATGAAAAACGTTCATTCGGATTACTTTATAGATATTCTATCAGTGACTAGGATCCAGTAATTTCCGTTGATCAAGCAAATTTGGGTATACTCGCAGTCATGGAGCCATCACACATGAAACAATATTATATTTGAATAATCAGTATTTCAAGAAGCGAATAATTCTTCAACATTGTAGGAAAAAAAATTAATATTATCGGTAGAATAAAGCTTCATAGTTGTGTTCAGTATTTTTTCAATTTTTTTCAATAAATATGCAACGTAAATTTTTTAAATTACTTTTCTCTTCAAAACTCAAGATTCGTGACTTGAATCACTTTAAAGCTGAATTTTATAATTCATGATTTAAATTATAATTTTCAATATTTTTCAAACATGAATATTACTTCGAAATACGAAGAGAAAAAACGCCTCGAAGCGCTTACCTGGTTTATCTAACTCGTTGAAAAAGTCGTCAACATCATTTTGATGTATCTGTATACCATGAACAGTTATGGCCAATACGGCCATCAAAATTCCATTCATGGCAGACTACCGATCGTATTCACTCAAATCCGTAGATTTTCTCTTCGTTTCTATAACAAATAACGTACACAACCCTTGATAAAAATGAAAAATAAGACAGATGAAAATAAGTTATAAGAATGAAAAAATGAAAAGAACTATCACAAAAAGCTCATACGCCAAAGAGCAATATTATCATCTTTCAGTATCAAGTCTCGTTACGCGATTTTAATTTTTATTCATTTTTTTGCTTGGATAAAAAGATATTGTACTCTTCAATTAGTAACTCTTCGGAATTTTTTGATGCTTTGAAAAAAAAAAAAAAAAAAAAAACCGGAACAAACATAAATACATCACTAGTGCAGGATTACG
>FIZR01010467.1:0-18895 GCA_900060175.1 Ferrisia virgata | reverse complement strand
GTTATGATACGTTTGACCAATTCGTTAGCATATACACAGTGGCTCGAAAAACCAATCGGTGGCCAATGAGGGTATTTTTTGGTATGCTAGATCAGGCGAGGGTTAATTCGATGGTGCTATTTACTTTGAATAAGAAACGAAAAGAGGGTCAGCAAAAAAGTAGTCGAGTAGGAGAAGCGTCAACATCAAAAACTGAAAATAAGCCAGTTATACGCAGAATATTTTTAAGACAATTAGCCATGGAGTTGTTAAAACCGTGGTTAAGTATTCGACAATCAAAAACAAAATTGCGACCAAATCTGAGGGCAGCAATAGCCGAAGTTCTCGACGAAGCCGACAATGAAGAAACACCTACGCCTGCAGCAGCACCTGCCGCTGCACCAGTCCTACCTGGTACTCTGTGCAGAATTTGTTTTCGACGCGATCACATATCCAGAAAGAAAATAGGCGATTGCAATCGCTGTAGACAGGGCTATTGTAAGCAGCACCAAGTTCCTAGGTGCACCGAATGTTCAAATCGATAATAAATTTTCATTATTGTTCCAAGTTCTTAAAATTTTAGAATTTGAAAAAAAAACATTCACCTTAAGGTAACTTTTTTATATGGTTCCTTATGATGGCGGTCTACGAAAAATCTGTCTTAAGGTGAATTTATTTGGTTAGATCTTTCCAAAATATTCCAGTTTATCTCTGTGAAGTGGGGGGAAAGGGTGGAATGGGTTCTATTATACTCACAGAGACTTAAACTACATGTTGGTACTTAATATTGTTTTTCCCCGCTTCTTTATCCATGATCTATTCCGCTTTTTTCTTAGTGGTGAAATTCACCAAGTGTACCCTTTACGTAATTTTTCATCTGTACCTTAGCAGGGTCAAAGAAGCACAATATCTCGACAAGTATGAGTCGGATCGCAAAACCAACTACATTTTCGAATTCGCCAGGTCCGAATACCCCCTCTTACATGCTTTTCGCGTCGAAATCGGACAGAAAATTTTTTTCTCAAAAAAAATGGCAAGGCTTATAGTCCACGATTTTTGACGATTTTTGAGAAATCCGGATATGAGTGGTTTTCGACTAATTCGAGGTCGCTGATTACGAATCTGGTGGAGATTTTCGTCGATCGGCCTTTGTTACAGAAATATCGGCCATTTTCATCGTAAAATGTCACAAATAGGCAATTTTCTCGAAAACAGCGGGTGAGCCATGAAAATGAAGCTCAGATTCGTGATCAGCGACCTCGAATTAGTCGAAAACCACCCATTTCTGGATTTCTCAAAAATCGTCAAAAATCGTGGACTATAGCCTTGCCATTTTTTTTGAGAAAAAAATTTTCTGACCAATTTCGACGCAAAAAGCATGTAAGAGGGGGTTTTCGGTCACGACGAATTCATATCCGCGATTAGTTTTCCCGTAGGTGGCGTATTTCCCAAGATAATGGACTTTTTGTAGCGCGAATAGCATTACCAAAGAAGCACAATATTTCGACAAGTACGCGTCGGATTGCAAAACCAACTGCATTTTCGAATTCGCAAGGTCCAAATACCCCCTCCTGCATGCTTTTCGCGTCGAAATCGGGCAGAAAATTTTTTTCTCAAAAAAAATGGCAAGGCTTATAGTCCACGATTTTTGACGATTTTTGAGAAATCCAGAAATGGGTGGTTTTCGACTAATTCGAGGTCGCTGATTACGAATCTGGTGGAGATTTTGGTCGATCGACCTTTGTTACCGAAATATCGGCCATTTTCATCGTAAAATGCCACAAATAGGCAATTTTCTCGAAAACAGCGAGTTATCCTTGAAAAATACACTACCCAGCGGTGTTGAGATCCCATTTTGAGAATTTATGAATCAAAACAAGCTTAAAAAAGGTTTATTCGTGGTAGTTTTTCATATTTTTAAATGGTAGCTTTCATCCTTAATACTCATCATGTAAAGTTGAGTTTTCATTTTCAAAGTTCCAATTTGAGCTTTCAAAATTTTGAATATCAATTTTGAATCTCTATTGAATTACCAACAAAACCGCGTAACTATATTTACCCCGAGTTCAATCAATCTTGAAAATAAATAACGTTGATTTTTAAGATGACCATCGAGAGGAAACTCTCGAAAAAATGTTGAGTGAAATTAAAAGGCTTGAGTTATTTTTTAAGTTGTTTTGACATGGATAGAATGAACCCGTCGTTAGTCGTGAGATCAATTTGCTTGGTAAAGAATACGAGTTGAATACATTTTTGGCTGATTTTGTCGCAAAGTATACCAAAAAACATGGTTAGCTATAAAATTAAATAATTCATAAAAAATAAAAATCGAATGATTATTAATTTAAAAATGAAGCAGAAATCTCACGGTTGAAAAAAATACTCAATTTGAACCGAATACAACCACTGACTTCAAACAATACCGAAATTAAACCAATATTTGATATTATTCGAGACTTGATATTTAAAAAAAAAAAAAAAAAACGCACCCCACGACGAATTAATAGAGGAAATTTTTCGACATTAATCCCATCACATAGTCAATATGTAAAATCGGCTGACGACCGAGCCACTAGCTCGGTACAGAATATCGCAATAATATTGTGTATAGAACGATAATAACTGCATCTAATATGACTTTGATAAGGTTGATTGAAGGGCGCGTGTGCCCGTTCAGCATATCCGGAAACCGGAAGAAATGCAAAATAAAGGAAGAGAGAACTTCGATCGTGTCGAATTTCTAACAATAGAACGAAACGGTGTTCGTTATTCGGCGAAAAGTTTTTCAGTCCTCTTAAAAATTACAACCCTTCTTCATTTTTTTTTTTTTTTTTGTTGAAAAATTGCTACTTATTTTGACGTATATACTTTGTCATGTTTACGATCTGAGTTTTTTTTTTTTTTTTTTCACTTCACTATACGCAGATACACAACCCCTTTTTCTTGTTTCCTCGCAGCATAAAAAGCTATAACTACTTATAGTACATACATAGCTACATCGCTCGTTAAAACGAATAGCGAGAGAAAAAAAATGATAAATGAAAAAATACACCATATCCAAAACCAAAGGGGATATTGGATTTGGGTGAAAAATGCTGTTAATGGGTTTTGCATAGATTGAAAATTCGAGCGCATCTTCGCCTCGCCGCAGAGCGAGACATAAATTTTAGGTATACGAGGCCGAAGTAGGTATCTCGTTCGGTACGTTATTCATTTCCGAGTAAAAATTCGTTTTAACAGACCATTAAGTCGATGACGTTGGCCAAACTATGAACCGTAACGTCACGTGTTCGCACGTAAGACATTAAATACATCCGTACCGAATGACGGGCCACACGACCTCGTGATATTTTTCGCAGCCACCGTCAACACCGCAATGGTTGGCCGCAAAATATATACGCGTTCGACTTTTACCTAGTTTGCAGGATATTTTAATGCACGATTAAACTCCTAATGGTGCTGGTTGTCGTATTCCAAAAACAGTATTTACCAACGATGTCGATGTGCGTGTAGCGTCGCTCAATACATGGTCACCAAACCTGAACGAGATGCGTTTTTACTTTTTACACACATTAATGCTAAAATGCTCGAGTGACGCTCGTTTGATGTCGAGTCTACCGATGAAAGATGAATTGAGTGAAATGTGAAAGGTATACAATCTGGCATAAGTAGTGAGCAGAACATGGTAAAATTTTTTAACTCGAAAACCATATGATATCTGCGGGGGGGGGGACGCAATTTTGAGGATTCATCCTCCTTGGAAAATTATTAAAATGCGATTTACCTTATCCTGGAGTGGATTTCATACAATTCGATTACGCTGAACAGGAATACATCAATAATTTCAAAATCCGATTATAAAAAGTACCCCAAAGAACCCTTCTTGATAGGGGTCAAAAACAGCACAGACTCAAACTCGATCATAATTGAACCAAAATTTTACTTACGGTGTAAAAATATCCCAAAAAATGTTTAACCACCTATACCCACCCTTTCCGGAATTATTGCCCCCCACATGTGGAAATTTCAACACGACATATCTCTGGAAGGGTAGGGTAAACATTTTTGAAATTTTAACAGATATCTAGCTGAGTACTATGAATAAGAATTTATTTTAAATTTTCGGTTCACATTTTCCCAATTTTTTTATTATCTTTATTAGGTGGTCATCTATCACATATTAGTCAGCTTATCCATCCTTCGGATGGACTATGAACGTTTAATAAGGAAAATTAAACTGATATGAACACTGGGGGGGGGGTATGTTCTCTGATTTCTATAGAAAGTTTCTTAGCGTAATTCTTTATATTAAGGGGTCCTTTTCAACATACCAAAAGTCTCACGCTGTATCTCTCGCTTGCATCGCATGCTACAGCGTGAAATGTGTCACACTGTGACTTTTTTTTTGGAAATATCTCACGAAATATTGTGTTTTTTGAGAAAGTAGTTATTACAAAAATTATTCCCCACAAAATTTCCTATCGAAATGGTTATGTTAAATTTTTTCGAAAAATGTGTTTTAACCCCATAAAATTACGATTTTTAATCGAGTAATATTTCACGCGCCCATATAATATGATCATCCAGACAGTTGTAACCGTTTTGAACGCTCCAGTGTCTTCTGTGCGCAAGCAGGTATTCAAAGCGATGTTT
Source organism: Ferrisia virgata (assembly GCA_900060175.1). Classification (NCBI taxonomy): domain Eukaryota; kingdom Metazoa; phylum Arthropoda; class Insecta; order Hemiptera; family Pseudococcidae; genus Ferrisia; species Ferrisia virgata. The sequence goes on along the minus strand of FIZR01010467.1, from coordinate 14,263 downwards.
TTCAAGGTCAACCTCGTTGGAAGGGGTATTCATTTACACCTACACTAGTCTAATATGTGCTGTTTAATGCTTGACTTACTCCAACTATGTCGTGGATTCGCGTGTACCTAGCGATTTTTTTCGTATTATGTGTTTGGCTGCTAAGAAATGGAATTGTGCACTATTTGTAATGAAGAATTACAGTCACAAAAAACGGTTAATGTTGGCTCAAAGGGAATTTTATCGTCAATTAATGCTAGTAAATGTCGTTAGGATGGTAAAATTGAAGCATTCAAATCTCCTTTGGTTGTGCGTATCAATTGCAGGAAAAGTTATACGTTCGAAAGAAGATAAACTTGAAACCTATCTGCGATTCAAAAATATTTTGGAAAGAGAGCACATATTTCAGAATTTAAAATATCACTATAGATTCTATATTTATTTTCAAATTTTAATTTTTTGTTCAGTTGTACAGGGTTTAGGTGCCAATAAGACAATAAGTATTTTTAAAATCAAAACTCCAGAACCACTTACAGTGGAGCTTACAAAAATTTTTTATGCACAGAAAGGGGGTAAAAATTTTTAAAGTTGAAACATTATCACACTCTTGTTTTATTTTTTGAGTTTACATTTCTTGCTGAGTATTACAGAGATGATGATGACGCAGCATTGTTCCGCATTGCAGTAGATATTTTCAAGGAGGGATTTCAGACAAAAGAAATTGCCAAAAATTTTCCATGAACAGGAGAAAAAAAAATTTGAGGCTGAAATAAGAATTACCAAGAACTTATACTTTTTCAAAGGCTCAATTTTTTCTCCATTTTGTGCAACCGTACAAATTGTTATTTGTGGGGGAGAAACAATGTTTGACCACAGTGTAAATTTTTACAGCCAGGGTTCCCACTGGTCATAGAAAGATGAAAACCACCAGTGGCATATTTTTGTGTGCTATTTTTTGGGCCCGATTTTATAAAAATGGATTAAATGGTATGCCCGAACAAAGCCAGGACAAAGTTTTGAAAAAATAAGACTTTTAACGATTACCCTTGGCTACGCTTCTGAAAAATTCAAGTATTTTACTCATTCCAACAAAATAAAAAAAATAAAAATAAAAAAATTTGCACAAAGTTCTTGAAAAATTTTTATACTTGCTCTTGAACTTAAAAGTTGAATGCTCGATTTTTATAAACAAAAAGATATTAAAATTAACAAAAAAAAAATGGTGGCGTCAGAAAAAGTTACTGGTTTTATGAACCTAAATGTTTACCTTTTGACTGAAGATTCGAGTTCTACTACTAAACTGTACACAGTGGACGATTCACAGTATATGTTTGTTCTACTTGCAAAAGATTTTTCAATTGTGAGTCAACTATGAATAAACACAGAAATGCTAAACACACAGCAAAAGAAACAAACATCCTATACTAAATCTACATACAAAATTTCAATTTCCTCACTCAATTTGGAGAGGAGATAGAAGGGGAACATCCCTTTTTCTAGATCAAAAAGATGAAAAAAAAACCTTATATTTCCCCTCCGATTTGATTTAGGAAACTGATTTTTGGATATAGATTTGAGATCGAAAAATTTACTTTGTTCTTTTCGACCTCAAATCTACTTTATTCCTTAGTATTCCCTCGGGCTTATATCACCTTCTAAAATGAACACTGAAAAAGAAAAACCGAATTTTATATTTGACGGAAAGTGATTCGATTATTTTAAATTTCGAATGCTACTGCATCTCGAGCACTTCGACTTAAAAATAAATACGTTAATGAGGAACTTTTAGAAAACCTCACTGCCATCTAGAAAAAGGGTAACATTTTATGTAAACTTCAAATCGCTAATCATGTAAATGACATCGAATTACAAAGAATCAAAGACAAAAATAGTGCTTTTGAAACGTGGCAAATGTTAATTAAAAGATACGAGCGTAAAACCGCTATTTCTAAATTAATGTTAATTCGTAAACTTGATAACTATGAGAATGAAAAATGAAGACGATGTTGACATTCATCTCAATAATTTTGAGCTTCTAATAGTATAACTTTGTACAGAACAAAGTGATTTTTCAGAGAGTTCAAGCCCTCCTGTGGGTCCCACTCACCTTCTATCCTTGAGTACTTTTAGTATGTTGCTTATGGGTGCCTTCTCGACATAATCCATGAGAAAACCATAAGATCAGAATTTTTCCCTCACTTTGGGCTTATTTTACCAAAAATTCACTGGACCATTCTTTCATCAAAAAATACTCAGTTATGTTTGCCTCGCGTCGTTGTCTATCGTACAATTTAGCCTACCAATTTGTAAACGAGAACTTCTTCTCTTTGTAAATTTACTAACAAAAGAATTGGCGAATTTGCTGGCGGAATATTTCAAGTATAAGTAATTCGAATTCGAATTTATTCAACGATCAAACCAGACGTAAAAACAAAAGAGTAGATATTTTTAGATTTATCATTAGAAAATTACACTTATCTTGAAGATTTATTAAAATACAAAAGATTATCTTCTTTGTGCTGTTTCGGTAAAGTGTTAAATTTTAAACTGGGAAAGAGCCGACAAAAACGATGCCTCATAGGTACGAACATAATGGTATAAAATACCACCGCTTTGGCCCTCGATGTTGATGAAATTTCGATTTGATTTCGAGGGCTGGTATACGAGTACAACTACGCGTTGTTACTTTCTCTACATTACCAGTACACGACCAACGATGCCAGTAATCGGCGAAATATACTTTATATATTATAGAAAAAGTAAAACGAATATACAACGAGGGAGGACTGCAGAAAGGCAGCAGAAGCTGAACGAGTGTACCGTACCCGAACCCAAACCCAAACCCATACAACTACAACGACAACGATTATATATATCTAATACGTATACACGACAGCGTGTAAAAGTTTTTAGCAAAGATAGTTATCAAGTTTGACTCCGACTGTTGTACGAAATCAGTTTATGAAACAATTTGTCTGCTTATCGAAGCATGCTTTAAAAGCTCTTCACCGTAATTGAGTTACAAACCTCGTTTCGCAGTTTGCCGCAACGTTTGTGCCTGGTGCCCCCTTATCATATCGTCGCTCGCACCGTATCACTTATACAGTGCCACTTCACCCTTCTCATCGTCGCGTCGCGTCGAGTAAACCTTATACACTTAAATCTTCTGAAAATGACCCCGCGGCTCCTATTACGCTTCCACTCGATCAAAACAATTTTATAATAAAAAGACCCGAGAAAGCGAGGCGGTGGACGGCGTCGTCGTCGTCGTCGTCGTCGTCGCGAGTTTTCTACACCCTGCTACCCATGCTCTGTACCGGTGCCGTGTGTTGTTGGCACCCCCCTTTTAGTAATATTTTCGCGAATTGGCATTGGTATTTGCCGCAAATTAATTTCCTGCAAATGTATTTACCGAGTAATATACTTTGAAGTCGATATAATTTGGAAAATTACTTCGAAAATCGTGTCTGGTCTGGAGCAGAACGAGCACCTACGGATAAGATACGTGGGTTGGCATTGTCCTTAGATTTTGAAAATTATCACGGAACATTGCCGAGGATCACACCAAAACCTATTTTCACCTCACTCCCCTTCTCTACTGCAGTGAAAAAACTCACATTTCTTATTAAAATATCGTCTAATCGCAATATGTAGAGCCAGCAGAAGGCTGGAGACTGTACACCAGAATTTTTTCGAAATTATTTAGCCAATATGGATGGAGAAATGAACCCAAGAAAATTTTAACCATCGATTAGGCAAATACCGAAAGAGGTACATGAAATTTTTTTTCTAAAATGTGCGTCTCAGTGAAAACTTACTCCCAGAAAACTCATTTTACCAATTTCAATGGCAATAAGTGAAGACAAAAACTGTAAAAAACTCTGAAAAATACGTTACTTTTAATTTTTTTTTTCATTAAAATTAAACGAAACTACCATAAATAAAAAAAAACAGTGCGGGGAAGTTCAATTGGGGTAAAAAGTCACCTACCTTGGAACCACTGAAACTTAACGTGATTATAAAGAGAGATTCTTACAGATACGAAATATGTAATTTTTTTTCAAAGAGGCCTGGCACAATGAAGTGTTAGACCAGTTTTAAGCCAATTTTTGGGCAATTTCAGCCAATTTTGGTACTAAAACAGAATCCCCAGTACTGCATCTATGGCTGGGAACCATTTGCTTCTCTATAATATCTTTTAGTACTGGTCTTTTAAACTGAAATCCGCAAATTCAATAAAAAAAGCCAGCACAATCGAAAGTTATCGAGATAACTACTACCGCCATTCACCCCCTTCACTAATTAATTTAGATATTCTCTTTCCAATGTAGCGACGCAACCCATCAAAATGCAATAAAATTTCGCGCTGAATCTAAAAAATTTCATTTTTAAATCTGACCCCCTGAGAGTGGAATTTTTCACCCAAAAGTGAATTGAAGTGAAAAAAAAGAATCGCATTTCTAATCAGTATTGAGGACAGGAAAGGTGCAATGCCATGGAGCTAAAAAGTCAACCCCCCCCCCCCCAAGGCATATCTAGGGTCTTTACTGAACGTACATACCTAATTTCAAGTGCCTAGCCCAATTTAGAGGAGAGTTATGCGAGGAACAAACACAAAAAATAGAAAAAACATATTTGGGGCTGTGACGGTGTGTAATGGGGCTGAAAAGTCGAGACCCCCAAAAGACACATCTAAGGTTCCTACTAAATGAACAAGCCAAATTTCAGCTTTCTAGCTCTATTTGGAGGAGAGCTATGCAAGGAAAAAACTCAAAAAATTCAAAAAATGAGAGAACCTGACCAAAAAACTACTTTTTTGTTGATGTGAGGGGGTGCATTGGAGCTGAAAAGTCGATACCCCCAAAAATTACATCTAGGGCCTTTACTAATACATACCATATTTCAACTTCGTAGCTTATTTTGGTGGAGATAGGGGAGGAACAGCCCTTTTTCAAGGTCAACAAGGAGAAAACCCTCATATCTCTGCTTCTAATTGACCTAGAAGGTTGATTTTTGGATATGCTATACAACTTTGGACTCTATATCGATTAACTTAAAAAAAAAAACATTTTTGTGTTTTTGGCCACTCACCATCCCCTCTCCAAAAATGAGGCAAAACTGAATTTTGACCCAAGGCCATCACTACTCATATATATCTAATTAGCCGACAAACTGAGCCGATTGACCGAATTAGAGTGATTTTGGTCAGTATCAAGCAGAGCAAATGATTTTAATTTTCGGGGAGAAAAAAATAAAATAAATACTAAGTGCTCTTTGTATGCAAAGAGTAAACATCGAGAGAATGTAAGTTTTTATATTTTAAATGTAATTTGTACAATTTTCTTTCTTCTTTTTTTTATTTAATACTTGTCACTTAGTAATTTTCCTCAACATTTCAACTTAAAATCATAAAATCAACCCTAGTAAAGGTCAACTAATTTTTCTTCACATTTCGATTAAAAATCTTAAAATCTGTTCAGGGTCAAGCTCAACTTTTGAAAAGGCAACTGATGATAACATTTCAACTCAAAATCATAAAATGATTCCGAGGTCAAGGTCAACTGTAGATGGGTCAACTTTCTTTAATTTTCCTCAACATTTCAACTTGAAACCATAAAATTAACCGGGACATGATCAACTAATTTTTTCGACATTTCAAGACAAAATCATAAAATAGATTTAAGGTCAAGGTTCACTATTTTGACTAATCAACTTCAAACATCTCTAATTTTTCTCAACATTCAACTTAAAATCATAAAATTAATCCTTCATAAGCTCATTGATGTCACATCCCTAATTTTACTCAACATTTCAGCTTAAAATCATAAAATCAATCCTTCATAAAATAAGTCCACTAATGTTTCTCCAGGTCATAAAAATCTGACCACTGATGGTAGTCCAATGATGACGTCACACTGTTGACGGTCCACTAATAACATCTCTAATTTTACTCAACATTTCAATTTAAAATCATAAAACCAATCCTTCATCAAATAAGTCCACTGATGTTATTTCAGGTCATAAAAATCTATCTACTGATGTCAGTTCAAAGATTGATATTGCACTGTTGACGGTCCACCTGTGTCATTGATAACGGTCAACTGTTGACAATTTTTCCAGAATGCATTATAAAACATCTTTCAATGTTAAAATAAAAATCTGACATGGCCAAAAATTGTCTTAATGGCCTTCTAGGATCCCAAAATGGATTTTGTTGGCATCCCCCCACCCCACCGCCGTTGATTGTTAGATTGTAATAGCCTGGTTTTTCATGGACAGCATGATATAGAAAAATCAGTGTAAAAAGCGCGTAATCATAGGCATACCACATTCGCACTTGCAAACTTCGAACATTTTAATGGATATAACTTAGAAAAAAAAATCCTAAAAAAATCTAAAATTCACAATCCTAACAAACGCACATCATCAAAAATTGGGATATGGAGGTTTTCTATTGGACTTTTTTCATTTATGGTGAGTGTTTGATTAATTTTGAGTCGGTTTTGATGGAAAAAATTTCAAAATATCCTGATTTTTCAGAGTTTTTCGCAATTTTTGTCACGACTCAACGGTCACTGACCAAGGTAGACATTTTCAAATAAAAAAATTTTCTGCACCTCTTTTGGTTTTTGCGTAATAGAGTTTTAAAATGTTCTTCTGTGTATTTCTCACCACCTGTTGGCTAAAAAATTTTGAAAAAATTCTGAAATACAGCACCTTCCTACCCCAACATATTACGATTAGTTTCAATTTTCTAGCATAAACACTTTTTCATGACGATTTTTACTAAGAAATATATGTTTTTTCATTACAGCATCAGAGGGAAGTGAGGTGTATGAGGAGAAGGGGGAGGTGGTTCTTACGCTTAAAAAAATTGTTTGGGGGCCTTCAACAATGTTCCATAATAATTTTCAAAACCTAAGAATAGGGCCAAATCAACCATCTTAACAATAAGTACGTACCTTTTCTTTTCATAAAGCTCCCACTCTTTCTCTTGTTTGAACATAACGAGAGGGAAGAAGTGGTTTTATTTTTATATACGAATATTAACTGGCTTAGTTAATCGGATCGAAGGTTCGATTATAAAAATCAATACACAATCGATTAGGTATTATTTCAAAATACTTATTCCGTTCGTCTAGTTTTTCTCATTCGTCCATGGTTATAGGCTACTTGTACGTCGTACCTCACACGAAGATAGGAAGCATACGATCGATGGTACCTTTACCTAGCTACCTACGTGTAAGCGCGTGTCATAAGACCCTAAACCACTTCAAACCAGTAGTCGAATATTACTACAATTCAAATATAAATACAAATCTAGAACTATCTATACTAAAAATCCGAATACACCGCCGCCCAATTCGTCGTATACAAATACAATTTATAAGCGAAATCATGTAAAGGTAAAAATTACTTCAGCGTAAAATTACATTCGGCTACCTGAATATATGCGATTGATGCGGAACCCCCGACAGAGAGTGAAATTCATAAGGGGTTAGTAAAATACTTATGGACGAGTCACGAGGGTGGTTCCACGATGATGGTTTAATAATTGAAAATATTGTTGTATATGTTATGAAAATCGTAGTCTCCAGCGTATGTAGGTAGTTTGTATGTATTGGCACACTAAACGAAGGTTAATAGGAAATGTGATATGTGACAGGTTAAAAATATTCCGGCATCTCTTATGTTGCAAGTTTACAATACTAGGTACTTTTACCTCGCCATTGTGGAGGGTATTTTATAATATAAAAGAGCATTCAATACGAGTAGGCTACTTGTTTGGTGTGTATGGATGAAAATTTATTAAAATAGGTACTTGTGGATCTCTATTTATATGTAGTTTTAAATACATACATATGTAGGTACGCACAGCTTCTTGAATCTTTTGTAGAATACGATTGCAGTTGTGTATTTTGTGTAGCGATGTTTTGACGTGATGCGGTTTAAAATAAAATGGTCGCCAATATTTTGCAAATATTTTTATAAAATGGTTTAAAATAAGTATCTAGATAACTAGGTATTTTATGTACTGCGGGAGGGCTTATTTTTCCTTGGGGGGGCATTTGCAAACGCTGAGGTCACAGCAGTTATGAAATTACGAAGAAACGATGTGGTAAAAATTTCAGTTTATCAACTAAATTTTTTAAACTTGCAAAACTGGCGTAAAATTTGAAAAAAGTCTTTCCTGATAAGAGCTATAAACGGCCCCCGACCCAAAATCGATCAAACTTGAGCCATAATGTTACTTATGGTCTAAAAACATCCCCAAAAAATTTACATCTCGCTAAGTAATATGAATGAAAATTTTTTGAAAATTTTCGGTTCACATTTTCCCAATTTTTTTTCAGGCAGAAATTTTCAAACAAAAATTTAAAAATTTTGGGGAAGACTCATGGTTGGAAACTTTTTTATTATCTTTGTTAGGTGGTCGTCTATCACATATATTTTTTTAAGGTTCCGAAATTGAATGTAACATGCTCAAAAAAAAATCAAAACTAAAAAGAAACACGTTTTTCATTACATTTTCACAATTAATAAGGCAGGTATCCAAACTCCAAGTAAAATTTCGAGTCAATACATGAATAAATTGAAAGTACATATTAAAAGAACACCAATTCCAAAATTTCAAGTCCTGAAATGCATTTTTCGAATTTTGGGAAATTTTTTAAATTTCAAAATTATTTCATCGCCATGTAAATTATGATGATTTAATCAACGAAAAAAGCTGAAATTTGGTACATACCTCACTTTCGACCACCCAAATCGGTTGAAAGCAGTTTCGAGAAGTTTCGTAGTCTTCAGAAATTTTTGCACTTTTCCAGTGCTAGAGAACAGTTCATAAAAATGGTACATTGGAACATTTGGATGTTTCTTAAAATACAAAATTTGAAATTTTTCGAACCTCACCAATCAAAAAGTTTTGTTTGGCCCTAAAAACACCATAGCGAAAATTTCAGCAAATTTGAATAATATTAACCCGTGCCTCATCAGCGTTGAAGTTACGAACCACACGCTACCAGCCTGAAGCCCGAGCACGATGCTAACCGCCGCGACACGTAGTGGAGTAGTTCTATGTTATCGGACCCTGATGACAAATATTTCAATTCGTTGGAAACAGCGATTGATACTGGTCGAAATAAGGAGTAGTACAATGTGAAAAAAGTTCAGAAATCAACCATAAAATTTTTTTCTCAAAAAAAAGTTAGGATCTTGAATGAAATTTTTCCCCGAAATTTTAGCTATGGTGTTTTTAGGGCCAAACAAAACTTTTTAATGGATAATATTCCAAAAATTCCAAATTGGCCGAAAATTTAGCTATGCTACAGGCGTGGGTGTGGGGGCTCAAAAATTTGTTTGGGATGTTTTTAAGTCACAAGTAACACAGCATCCAAAATCTCAAATTACCCAAATTGGCGACCTATTTGATCGATTAAAGCACTATATTCCAAAATTCGTAAATTTTGAACTCAAATCCATATTCTATTGCAGAAAATAGTACTCAGCAAGATGTATAATCTGTGAAAATTTCAAAAGTTTTTACTATCCCCTTCCAGACATATCGTGTGTTGAAATTTCGACATTTCGTGGTCGATTATTGCGGAAGGGTTGGACGTAGGGGTCAAAATTTTTTTGGAGATGTTTTCAGACCATAAGTAACATTTGTCGAGGGTCGTTTTGGACCCTTATTAGGAAAGGCAATTTTTTTTTTCAAAAATAGAATTATTAACATTCAAGTTGACGTTCAAGATGTTGCTAGTCTAGATCTTGATGGTTCACGATTGACAGTCAACTCTTGACGTGCAAAAGTTGACCATCAACTGTTGATGGATCTGGACTATTAATAGTTGATGGTGCACTATTCATGGTCAACTTTTGACAGTCCATTGGTGAGCATTAACGGCTAGTGATCAATCGCTTACAGATCTGGACCATTAATAGTTGACAGTTTAAAATTTGATGGTCCACTATTTTTGGTCAACTTTTGACAGTCTGCTGTTGACAATCAACTATTGATAGATCTGGACTATTAAGAGTTGATGGTGCACTATTCATGGTCAACTTTTGACAGTCCATTATTGAGCATCAATGGCTAATGATCAACCGCTCACATATCTGGACCATCAAATGTTAATGATGAAATGTTAACAGATCGGGACCATCTATAGTTGACGGTTCAAATATTGATGGTCCGCTGTATTTGGTCAATTTTTGACAGCATGCTGATGACCATCAACTGCTAATGATTCACCGTTGATGGGTCTGGACCATTGAGTTTTCAGTTTAAATCTTGATGGTTCACTATGTTTGACAGTCTGTTGTTGACCATCAACTACTAATGATCAAGTGCTGATGAATCCGGAGTAACAAAAGTAGCGAAATTAAATGTTGATGGTCCATTATTTTTGTTCAACTTTTAATAGTCTACTGCTTAGAGTGTTTACATCAACTGCTAATGATCAAGTATTAATGGATCTGGACCATGGCGAGTTTTCAGTTTAAATCTTGATGGTCCACTATTTTTGGTCAACTTTTGACAGTCCACTGTTGACCATCAACTGCTAATAATGGAGCGTTGATGGATCTGGACCATCAAGAGTTATCAGTTTAAATCCTAATGGTCCACTATTTTCAGTTACCTTTTGACCATCAACTGCTAATTATGTGTCAATGGATCTGGACCATCATTAGTTGACAGTTTAAATCTTGATGGTCCATCATTTTTGGTCAACTTTTGACAGTCCACCATTGAACATCAACCGCTGGTGATGGAGAGTTGATGGATTTGGACCATCAAGAGTTATCAGTTTAAATCCTAATGGTCTACTATTTTCGGTTACCTTTTGACCAGCAACTGCTAATTATGTGTCAATGGATCTGGACCATCATTAGTTGACAGTTTAAATCTTGATAGTCCACCATTTTTTTATCAACTTTTAACAGTCCATTGTTGACCATCAACTGTCAATGAAAGACTATCAATGGTTGGATTATGTTCGGTGAAAATGTTGAGCATCATACAAGAAATGCTGGTCAGTTTTTCAAAAATTCCTAAATGTTAAAAACCATTACAGATGAAATTTGGACTTATGCTGTGGCAGGAGGAGGTAAAATGTTCACACTCTTAAAATTACATATCTTTGGTTCATTAGATAATATGTAGTTGAATTATTTCAGATAAAAAGTTGAAATTCCAATATTTACTAAAAAATCAATGACCTTTATAAATTGAGGATGATAACCTTCCAATAGTTCTAGTGTTGCGTGGAAAGGTATTATTTCTTAGTTGCAAATTATAATATGAGAGACAAAATGTTGTGACTAAAAAATGATAATAATAATAATAATAAAAATAAAAAGTGAAAATGAAGTAAAGTGAAAAGAAGAGTAGGTACTTGCTGATTTTTATTATTTCAAATTCAAATTTTAAAGTAAAACTAAAAAAATAAGCCTTTACTTTGTAGTTTTAGTTTCAAGTAATGTTTGACTTTATAATCTTATATTAAATTGTTTCAACTAATGCAGTTATGCAATTCCCAGCTATTAAAAAACTTTCACACTTAAATTTCCATGTAAAAAAATTGCCTAAATAATAAAATGAAATGATCGAATTTTATTGAAACAATATAAGAAATTATTTTATATGACGAGCATGAGATAAAAAACGAAGAAAGAAATTGTACCAAATATATTTGAAATATCAAAACTTAGATTCTTCCCATGTTTACTCTCTGCGTGCAAAGAGCACTCAGTATCTTATTTATTTTCCAATAAAGTTGATCTCATGTAAAATACCAGAAAATGGTGAAATTGAAATTGCAAAATATATCACAAAGAGCCCTCAGTAAAACAGATACAAGGATTATACCTTATAGATTACCTATATATATATCAACCTGTATAAATATCTAACAGTCGCCTTCGCTTCACTTCAGGTACCTTTGATTCGATCCAGGCAAACACACATATAAGGATAAAAATTCCTTTATCATAATAACTCTCCCGAATGCATATGATAACCCATCTCTCTGTAGACCTTACTAATACAGTATAATTTGTTATATAGCATTACACTCATCAACTCATCATCACCTGTTATCAAATGCTTTCTCACCAATCATATATAGAAACCTGAAGGGGTGAAATGAAAACTTAATAAACGAAAACTCTTTTGAAAATATCCCAAGCGACGTCGTGTCGTCGCGTCGATCCTACGATTAATTCGTTTTCTATGTTTCAAACATGGACGACGCTAACTGCTGGACAATTTAAAGTGTCGAGTGTATCTATGCAGTGTTACGATAAATATAGTCACGAGTGAGCAAGAGGGATGATGCAACAGAGAATGCAAGAAGAGAGTAGTAACTGATACACGAATATTACAATTGTGAGGCACGCGTCGACAACGTCGAGACGCGTGCTGAAATCGGTGCGACACCAGCGGCAGGCCAAAATAAAGTGACAAGTTAATTTGATGTGAAATAGAGGTCGCCCTGGATTTTTTTTCTCCTTCCTATTTCGTAAGTTTTCATTTTTTTTCTCCACACCATGCCATACCGATGAAAGAGAGCGAGCATAAAAAAAAAGAAAAACGAAACAGAGCCAACCGGCTAAAAAGCGAACCACCGTAATCGGTATCGTTTTTCCTTTTTCACACTATTGGCAATAACAATGGGTGATCGCGTGACCAACGTTAGGTTCGCCTTATTTTTTCATATTGAGCTTTTTATTTTTTTATTTTTCATTTGTTTGATAAAGATATCGCGTCGAGTTAGACAGGGACGATGGTCTACGGGCTACGGGCGAGCGATATGACTTGTTTGTGAATATTAAACGTAATACGGCGTGTCAACGGAATCCGCCTTCCGTGGCTAACCCCCTCAGTCATATATGTTGCCGTCGTTCAATGGACATCAATGTCGTATCAATTCGTCGTGCGACTTGTTGGTATATCTTTATCTGCGATATTAATTGCAAATTATACCGTCCCTAATACGTTACTTCTTTTTTTATTCCTATTTTTTTTTTTTTTTTTGTCTAACTGGCTTTCTTTACATTGCATGTGTACTAACGTGGTGAAGGGTTCGACGAAATAATGTAAATACAGTTTCTTTGTGACTTTTCAAACCTTTTTCAAACATTCGAACATATTCGATGACATCTCACTACACGACACATACGATTTGCCCTTGATTTTTACCTTATACGTAGCTAGAGAGCTACCTAAGGATGATCTTGCTCGATGGTAGTAGAAACCTGCGTCCAAAAGCACTTGGAATTTTACACGATTTGCGCATGAATGAGTCGCGAAATACACAATAATAAGGGGCCTAAATGCTCATCGTGGACAAATGCTTTTAAAGGATACTGCTCTCTATCAAATAGCCATAACTTATCGTGGACTGTAGCAACTTGGAAACCGATAGGGTATTTAGCGTGCTGCTTTTATTCTATAATAATAATAATGGTGGTGGTATGCGCGTTACAACAAACACACAATAGGTGTTTTTGTTGACGGTGTTTCTCGACACACGAGAAAAGGCGCCGATCGTCTGTAAAGATGCCGCCGATACGTTGTAATCCTTTTCTATTTATATTTGTTCCCAATATTATCGTCATCGTTTTGTTCCTTTTTCTCTCGCTATCATCTCTCTCTCTCTCTCTCTCTCTATCTCCGGGTATATAAGATGGATGCTGTCACAGTGGTAGTAAAAGTATTCGCCATCTTAACTCTACGTAGATTGTAAAATATAAATTGATAATGTAAAAGAATCACTGTACGAGAGCTTTCATAATAAAATAATCGAACGAGTTCAAAATGAGTTGATTTTCAATTTGATGTTCTGCAATATTTTTGTGAACTTTTTCCCAAAAAACTGCCTAATAATGTGTAAAAAAAAAAGGTCATCTACATACCTTAGAGGGACTTGACTTTGATAAATTTTCAAATTTTAGGCACAAGTCGTCGGAAACCGTTTATTTCAATCTTACAAGACGTTTAAAATCCCATCAAGTTTTCACGGAGTATTTCAGAGAATACTTTAAAATAATCTCGATAAATTGCGACCCGAAAGTGATCCATAGGAGTGAACAGGCACAGCGTTTTTAATATAAAACAAAAATGACATTGATAGCTTCCCTCCAAATGGTACATTTGGGTTCAAAATTATACAAAATTATTCGAATAGTTTTATAAAAACGTGTCAGAAACACTTGTCCTAAAATGAGGGTTTTTCCTGGTTTTCTTTCTCTCCTTTCTCATTGGTTCTGATATCAAATA
>FIZR01010459.1:0-37436 GCA_900060175.1 Ferrisia virgata | reverse complement strand
TTGGCATTTCATCGCTTCACTCCCCCTCCCCCCCCGTCCATAGCCCTGAAAAAGTTCTAGCTGCGTTTTTGTATTTAAATAACCCGGCTAATAGAATCTCTTAGGAAAAGGGGTTAAATTGTCCTTAACCGGTGAAGTGGAGTAACTATTAACATAACTTAATGAAGTTGGACAAAAAGTTTGAGAAAATGCAGTTTTTTAACAGTCGAAAAGTGCATTTTTTCAAAAATTTATAAAAAAAACAAAGGTTTTAAACATGAAAACAAATTTTTAGAATTAAAAAAAAAAAGTCAAAATATTGTAAATTAAACCAAGACTTTATAAATTGAAACGAAAAATTTTTAGCGGGCCCAGAATTTTTTTAAAGGTAGACAAATGCTCCTGGTAACTCATTAACTTCTTAAGAATGTCGGGACACCTTCAGATAGACTCTAGGACCCATTTTCAAAAGCCTCCATTTAGCTATTGTATTTAAAAAATTTAAAAAATCTCAAAAAATAATTTAACAAATAGTTTTTAGAATGTTGGAATAATACTAAAATGATTATAAATTCTTAAAAAATGATTTTTTTCTTGAAATATGTGCTGTTGGAATTTTCAAAAAGTTTAAAGCTGACGAGTCGAATATAAGGGGGAGGAATTTAAGCTTAAAAGCAAAACTTACCCTGTACCAAGTTCATTTCAAAAAAATGAAATTCAACTTTTTTGAACCCGTCAAGAGTATTTGGCATTTTCAGGTGATCTTCACCTAGCTTAACTCCCTCCCCCCGGCAACTGTCATCTGTTTATTTAAACACTTTTTATCCGTACCAACTTGAACCCTAATTTCAATAGCTACGAAAGGGCAAACAAATCAAACATACTTTAAAAATATTTAAAATGCTCTTTTCGAACTCGACAAATGAATTTCTTGTATCAAAACTTCTTCCCTCTCTCCTCCTACACCGTTTATATCCATAAATCGACTCACTTTATTCCATAAACTTCATTTATTTTTCAGGAAAAACGAAACGAACAGAAAATGAATTTCTACCATTTTTAGTACCTTCGTTGGTCGTTAAAGTAGCAGCGAATTTTCATCGCGTTGCAACAGCGTCGCCCCATTTCATGACATCTTTATGACGACGAAACTTGTATAAAACCTTAGGTTGAAAACATTATTAGTGAATCTATTTCATTGTGAAAATTATTTCTTTAATTATGTGTCTGTATTATTTTTTGTTATATCGAACTCGCCAGTGTCATTACTGAAACAAAACCAAACACCAAATTTCTTCTTCCCATAAAATCATATTTTTGTATAAAATTTTACGCTTAAATTATCTACGTAGTTTCAATTACTTGCCTCCTATTTGCAAAAAAAATGTGAAATTTTCCAAATCGAATAGAAAAAGCAAAAAGATACTCTCACGTGCGTAGGTAAAAGAAAAATTGCATAATTTTTCTTTACAACGAAATTCTCTCGAGAATGATATTTGTCCAAAAAGTTGTGTTTTCAAACTTTTCTTGTTATTTTCATAGCTTACACTGGTCGCGAAGAAAAGAAAGTTTGGAAACTTTGATGGATTTCATAGGGGAGGAGGGGTGCGACACGATTGCTTAAAGAGATGGATGATTTAGGTATTCGAACGCCTTTTTTTTTTGTTTTTAGGGTACGTACCTATACTTGCTCTTGACGATTTTCCAAATCGTTTTCTTTACCAATTTAATAAGTGTTTTGAATAATTTTAAGGTACGTTTGATCAAATTTTTCGTATGAGTACTTGATTGTTTATTTTGCATCCAGAAACCTGTTCAATCTTGAGAACGATTGTTTGGAAATGGCTGATTAAATGATTTTTTCTATTATTTAGAGAAGTATTAGCTGTTTCCTGTGAAAAATGAAATTTTTAGAAGAGTGCAAGGAGTAAAAGGAAATGTTTTTATAAAATATTTCTGTTAGTGTCATAAAAGGAGAAAACAAATATCACTTTGTGGTCGATGTTCACCTTGGCGATGAGTTTGTTGGGGAAGAAGGAAGAGGTAAAATTTCAAGTATTCTCAAAAATGATCTTGAATGATCAAAAAATGGATTTTATATATGATTTTCTTTTTACTTATGACATTGATTAGTAAAAAGTGCAACGGTAGTCCATCAGAGAAGAAGAAAAAAAAATGGTTAAAAAATGTGCACTATCGACTCAACGACGGATGGGAGGGCGGAGGTATGAACAAAATTCGTTTTAGTGTTTTGTAAGACCATTGAGACCATTTCTGGCTTTCGCACAGTATAATAAAAAAAAGGTATATTCATTCCTTTTTATTTTTATTTCATTTTTTTTCCTAAACTATGAAACACTTGCTCAGCTCGATACCGACCAAAATCGATTAAATTTATGCAGTTGCGTAGATTGGCGCCAGATTTGATATTTTTGAGCGGGATGATCTTGACTCAAAATTTAATTATGCCCAAATTTGTGGCAGGGGGTGCTGAGGGACTAAAATGAAAAAGTAGTTCGTATGAACCAGTCGATGGAAAATTGAAAGTTGCATAACGTACCGAAAAATCAGCCTCATTGGCTAATTTAGATTTAAGAGTCTCTTTTACGTCTTGAGAAAAAAAACTGTTTCAAGCTCATCTGTCTTCCAAATTCAGCTAAAAGGTTGAAATTTGGAATTTTAATTTAGTAGCGGTCGTAGATGTGCGTTTTTAGATTTTTAACTTTTTAGCCCTCTTGCAAGCCCATCACTACCTCGAAAAAAATGGTTATTTAACGAGCTTAAGTTTGTTCATAATTATCCCTCAAATTTGGGCTGTAGGCTTGGATTATTGGTGGATTTGATATTCCGAAGAGAGGTTGACCTCTGGTCAAAATTAAGATGCAACCAAATTTAGTAGAGGGGGTGCTGAGGGACAAAAATCGCAAAAATTGTTCCTTTTGAGCCGATCAATAGACAATTCAAAATATTATGTCATATCTAAAAATCAGCCTTCTCAGTCAATTAAAAGGGAAGCCAACCCATTTTGATCTTGAAAAGGGGCTGTATTCCCCTATTTAGTTTGTGGACTGAGTAGGAGACCAGTGTTTTTTTTATAGTCTAAAAAATCCCAAAAAATTGGTTGACACCCCCCCCTCACACCCCTTCCGGAACTATCCCCCATGTCCAAATTTCGGCACGCGATATCTCTGGAAGGGGAGGGTAAAAACTTTTTAAATTTTTAAAAATTATACATTATGCTCAGTACTATGAATGAGAATTTTTTGAAAATTTTCGGTACACATTTTCTAAATAAAATATGGATTTGAGCTAAAAATTTACAAAATTTGAAAAATTGTACTTTGATCGATTAAATTGCTCACCAATATGGGTAATTCGAGATTTTAGATGCTGATGTTCATATATATCATTTTTATGAACTGTTCTCCAGCACTGGAAAAGTTCAAAATTTCCCTGAAGGCTACGAAATGTCTCGAAACCGCTTTCAATCGATTTGGGAGGTTGAAAGTAGAGCACGTACCAAATTTTAGTTTTTTTCGTTAATCTGATCAAATTTTCATGATTTATAGGACGATGACATAATTTTGAAATTTGAAAAATTCGCCAAAATCTAAGAAATGCACTTCAGGGCATAAAATTTTGGAAATGGAGTTCTTTTAATACATTTTTAATTTATTCGTGTATTAGCTCGAAATTTTGCTTTTAGTTTGGGATACCTCTCATATTAATTATGAAAAATTTGTGAAAAACGTTCTTTTTTCTGGTTTTGAATTTTTCGAGCACGTTGCACACAATTTCTGAACGCCAAAAAATTTAATAAAAATGATAAAAAATTTCTAGCTATGTCCCCCTCCCCCTCCCCAAAAATCAATTTTTTTTTAATTTCAATATGAAAAAAAATAAGGAAAATGTGAACCGAAAATTTTCAAAAAATTCTCCTGTATAGTCTGTGTAAATTTCGAAAATGTTTACCCTCCCCTTCCAGAAATAGTTCCGGAAGGGATGGGTGTAGGGGTCAGCGATATTTTTGGGATGTTTTTGACCATAAGTAACATTTTGGCTCAAGTTTAATTGATTTTGGGTCGGGGGTCGTTTTCAACCCTTATTAGGAGAGGCTCTTCGGAGGGGTTTTACATGGGCTTTTTGTACATTTCAACTTTTCAGTCTCATTTCAACCCCCTTACAACCGCGAAAAAGTACTTCTTTGGACAATTTTTTGAGTTTTTTGAGTTTTTCCCACGAATAATTCGCCTTTAAATTGAGCTAGGATGTCAAGATAAAATTTGAGTGGTTCTACGTGTGCCTTTTGACGATTTCAGATATTCATTCGAATATCTTACTGTGCCTCGACCACTACAGAAGAAAAATTATTCTAACACGCATCTAGATTACAATGCTTTTTTTTAAATCAACTGAAAAAAACTGAAAATCCAAATAAGGGATACTGTTTTAAAAAAATCAAACCGTGGGAAAAATCGATCTCACATTCTACAAATAAGTACGTAAGGAAGATATATTACCCCAATCAATGGATATGCCCTTCTTTTCTCGGTATCCAAGAAAAAAAAATCGAATTCCCCTTCCATAAAATTTATAAAGAAAAATTGTCGCTATTGAACTGCAAATCAGTGAAAAAAAAAAAAAGATGCTACTAGCATGTTTGAAAATGCTTAGGGTTGTTCGATTGCTCGAGCCTCGTTGAATGTGTAAGCTTAGTACCTTACCTACCTCTTCCAAATACTTACTTATACAATAGCAAATCTAATACATATCTATAGTTGGCTTCTTTAGAGTTCTATGTACCTACACAATACCTACATATGCACGTTGAACGAGGAGACTTTAAAGTACAGCAGTTTATTTCAATTTGCGTCAATGTGTGGTGTAGTTTGCGGAAGATGGTAAATCTAAAGGTTTCGTTATTGTTAGGGGAGTGTACTAGAAAACGAGTTAAATTGGTGACATGACGTGATTTACGTATACACGATGCGCGATGGCGGCAAGGTGCAGCGAGGCGATGAAGGGGTGTACTCTCGAGTGATATATTCGATGGTTATTAAAAATAGAGAAGCTAGAAAACGGCAAATTTTCCGAGACGATAAAAATTTGATAATAATCGAACACGTGTTGTAAGATTACGAAGGTATTTGTCGTTGGCATATCTAACGTATAGGTAAGCTAGGTACCTAGGTAGATAGGTATCTAATCTATGTATAGGTAACCTATCTACCTTTCACGTAAACCTAAACGGACAAGCGAGCGAGCGAGCGAATTCGTAACGTATTGTGACGTGTCGGGCTGTTAACGTTAATTTACGACGTGGTAAATTTTTGTTTATTTTTACGTAAAAAAAAAAAAAAAAAAAAAAAAAAAAAAAAAATTTTTTTTTTTTTTTACGTAAAAAAAAAAAAAAAAAAAAAAAAAGAAAAGCTGCGAAACGCCATAATTCATACCTGTACGGTGTACGCCGAAAGGTCTATCTATATAAACGAATGTCGACGTATAAATATTAAATCTGCGCACGGATTAATCGACGTCTACAGGAAGGATTGGTTTTTTACGAGTTGTTGAGAGAGGCTTGTTATATATGTTTTTCAACTTTGTAAAAACGAAAGCTTTTCTGGATTTTGCGGCTGTAATTTATTAAATGGCCAAAAATCTAACGTGTTTGGAACCTTATGAATTATTGAGAGAACGCGTTTCTTATTTTTTTTATTTATTTACTTTTTTTTTTTTTTGGTAGCGTTTTTTTCCCTTTATTTTTTTCCTTCTTTTTGAAGACGACCTGTGTGTTTTTGATATGTGCTCAACGCCCAAAGTACATGTACTTATTTATAAATACGTACGAGGCCTAGGTAGTCTCAAATGCGAAGTAGGTTTTGCATATTTTAATGTTTTTTTTTCTCCTTGTTCTTCTTCTTCATCATTTTTTTCCCCTTTTTTTTATCGTATTGATTTAGTAACGTGTTTATGTTTATATAATAATTTTTTCGAAACTACCTATGTATGTACCTACTACCTATCTAAGCTCTGTGCAGTCTGCGGAATTTTATCTTCTTTTATGCATTTATTTTTTTATTCCCTTAGGTTTTATGGGCGGATATTTTTTATAGACAAATAATATTCACATAATGGCCTAGGAATAGAGTTATATGTAGACGAGGCGATGATGTCCCCTAACTTCTTAAACGATTCTACGAAATGTGAGTTTTATATTATGAAAAAAAAAAAAAAAAAATGCATTATACTGCATTTATTGTATACTATAGTTGATATTACAAAAGAGGAGGAGGAGGAGAAAGAGAAAGAAAACTTCTATTTCTGTAAAATGAAGACCTTATAGCCACCTTTTATTAATTTTTTTTTTTTACGCGACACTAAAAATTTCCCAATATAGATGATGTGTGTGTAAGATACAGTATGAGTTGTGAAATTTCCTCCTCCTGGCGCATTTTTGATATTATCTATTTATTGAGATTCGATTATAATAAATTGGCAATGTATCTAAAAAGTAGATATGTGATTGTAGGTACCAAACAAATATTAACACCCCCTACCCCCACCGCTGCAATATACGTAAATTAGTTTTATTTAGAGTGAAATAAAGAACACTTGTTGAAATCTTTTTGGGTTTCTCATATCTTCGATTGTAGCTCGACTTGAGATCGCTGTACTTATATTTATCATACAGTGAGTTTTAAATGAAAGATAATACCTTTCAATGTAAAGAATGCAACTTTTATTACACTCATGTAAAGTGGTTTGCCTAAGCATTTCAAATTGAACGTTACATCTACGTATCAAGAAATGCAATTCAAGTGAAATTTATGCAAGATGTTTTGCCTAAGTATTTGAAATTAAAAGTGAATGTTGCATATTGAAATGGCCGCTATTTAAGTTACATCTGTATAAGATGATTTGCCTACTCTGGATATTGTAGGAGTTGAAGAGTATGTATGCTGGATATTCTTTATGAACCTCGATGCGTTTATATGAGAGATACGTCAGTACAGAAGACATGAATGTACAACAGTTAGCCTACCTAAACGATCAAAGGGGCTAAAATATAGTACTTTTAATTGGCTAAATTACCTTTCAGAATATTTTAAAGAAATAGCGAGAAAAACGTTAAACATTCTGGTTGTTTAAGAAATTTTTAATGCGGTACTTTTTCAGCCTGATTTTTGTGATATATTTTAATCACGAGAATTGAAAAAAAACATTGAGGGTAGGAAGGGCTCAATGGGGCTAAAATGTAGAAACCCAAAAAAGGCACATCTATGAACCTCGCTAAATGTTCATACCAAATTTCAATTTCGTAGGCTGATTTGGAGATAAGGTGTATGAGGAACAAACATTAAGAATTGGAAAAAACGACCAAAAAACCACAAATTCAGGAAGGTGAGGGGCCACCACTGACCAAAAATCAATAAATCTTACTGGCCTGTTATTTATTTATAATTTTACGTGGAAAATCACGCTAAAAATTCAAGCTAGTACATGTATTTCTGCTCCTGCGGTCTGAAGGTTGGATAAACATTCACGCACTGATGGAATATGTGTTGCATAATTGCTGATTGCAGGCAACTCCCAATTCTTCAGAACACCTTGTATATTCGCAATTATGAGTGGTGTAAAAATTAAGGGTGCTGTGGAGAAGTTCGTAAAATGTGAGGATGTTGGTACCAGAAATTTCAACCAAAAAATTACAATTTTTATGGATAAATTTCGAAAAAAGCTGCGACATGCCTTTGTTAAAAATTTTTTTAAATAAACTGTAGTGTCATGAAGAAAGAAATCTTAGGTGGTGAAAAGAAAATCACTTATTTTAGGGGGAAAATTCAAAAATCTCCGCATCAAAGCAGCCTTTAACGTTTCTGCTCCAACTGTAGGGTGAGAAGTGCACTACTGTTAATTTTGCAAAAATGTGATTAATGATGGGTGTGTGAGGCATAATAAATTTTTTAAAAGTTATCCACGAATAACTGAAAATATTGCCACATTTTTTTTGCAATCGTACTTATAACATGAGTAAATCGATTATCAAATGGAAATTTGAATTAGAGAAAATTCCTTGTTGATGTAGAGACTGCAGATAGCATCCACTTCTGCTGGGAAGAATTACTATACCTACTTCATATGGAAAGAGAGGCACAGCGTGAGAAATTTGAGATGCATGAAAATGACCGAATGACACCTCGTGAGGGAATTTTTTTTTTGCGAATTTTCGCTTACGTATCTCTTATACTCGTATATGTGGTTTCAGTTATTGAATTGGCGTTATTTGTGATGTAAAATGCTTACCATAGCAACGATATGCAATTTTTTGGCGTGTTGTGTGGGTTGTTGCGTTGTTTTTTATGTATTAGATCAGGCTTCCTAATATCTACTCACATTGTTGAAATATTTATCTGTCGTTTTCCACGATCGATTGATTTTCGCGTTTAAGTATATAATATGCCGTACTGTATGTACTTTAGAGTGCGTGAATTATTTACCAAATTATTGTATTTTTAACGCGTATGTACATGTTTCAGTAGTTCTTTTGACAGTGTTTTCTTGTTTTTTTTTTACTTTTTACTTTTTTTTTTTTGGGTTTTGGATCGCGTATACATTTTTTTTTTCGGCTTGTTTTTTTTCTCGACTGTAAATGTTTTAACGTTGCGATTTTTGTAATGTTTCAGAGTACAACCTAGTTACGTGTATCAGTCGCCATATTTAAGCAGTAGTATCGGTACCAGCGGACTTGTAACTCTGCCCTCACACGCAGCCGCCGTCGCAGCAGCCACGTCTCAATTTTACGAATATCAGAATGCGGCCGCGGCCGCAGCCGCAGCCGCAGCAGCCGCCGCCTCTTCATATCCGTCCCAATATGCCAGCGCTTTAGATCCATATTCGGCTGCCGCGGCCGCAACAGGTAAATTGGGTAAATATCAAATGAATTATTTCTAGTGTGGGTTTTCTCGTGTTGTTGTTGTTGTTGTTTTTGTTGTTAGTAGTAGTAGTGGTAGTATTTTCACCGAGAGTGATTACAGTGTGTGGTTTGTTGTTGTTGGTTTTTTCTTCTTTTTTTTTTCCACATTACACGAGAGTAATTACCAAACACGAGCCATTTGTGTTTAACGATAGTGAAGAAAATACAGGTTCGCGTGTTTCGTTGTAATTCTCAAAATCGACGAGAATTCGAGGGACTGTCGGTTGCATGTTTTTCTATTCACATATATCGTATAGCTGTACCATAAGGCAATACGAGCCCTAGCAGGGTGGTAGTAAAGATAATGAAATGATTGTTAATACTTGATGTACTCGTATACATAGACCTACCTACCTACCTACAGTTAGACTGTTATATCTGTGACCGTTGACACGTTGCGTTTCCATTGTGTCGTGTAACGCGAAATGTTCATAACGTGTAACAGATTATTATTACGTGGTGGTCACAGCCGGCCTTGTTTTCGGCACATCTCGTATTTCGCTTCGGAATACTCGTGTTTGGTGTACATTTCTTTATTTTTTCGTGTTCGCTTGCATGGTTCTTGGCAATGAGCTTGTACTACTGTCTTATCCTGGAGCAATTTTCGCTCAGTGTTCAACACAATATACGGTGTGCACCAACGTGTTGAGGCTATCCATTGAAAGTTGAGTTCTGCAAAACATAATGTATCTGTGTGTACATGTTTGCATGGTCTTCAAACTGCAGGAGAAGAAGTGTACTTTAAAAAAAAAAGATTTGTTAATTTTTGATTCGTTGATCCTTTATCCTTTTTAATTCCTTGGATTGTATATGGCTCACCCAGGGTCCCTACTGTATCTGTATGCCGAATTTCAACCTTCTAGCCAGAAGTTGGCGCGCATTTGTAAAAGAAATTTTTTCGATAAAGTTTAATCATAGTCTTATGACTACAGACCAGGGTCAAGTTCTGACTACAGACACTGTTCTGAGTTAACGCTAGGTAAGAGTTATGGAAGTGTGGATTGTATTTTGAAATGCTTATAAAATGTATGTCAGCTTAATACCGTCAGGGGTAAGGACAAATCGTGGGTTCGAGCCCCGACAGAGACAGAAAGACAGGAACTAAAAAATGTTTAATAGTAAAATGAATAAGTAGTTAAAACTTCAAACACCATGTTTACTGAAAATATTCTACATTTTTAGAGATCTACTGTCTCATCTTTTTCTCAACGTAAATCTATAATCCATGATTCTAGATCCATTTGAAGAGATTTTTTCGATGCAAAATCAAAAAATAAAAAAAAAACATTCAAAAACTATTTTTTGTGATCTATGGAAGAATAAAAGCACGTAGAACTAAAAAGCACATGAAATGTAAAAATCTACGCAAGCTGCAAATACATGAAATTCAAAAGTCGTATGAAATGCTTTGAGCACGTGAGATTCAGGAATGCATGAAACAAAAAAGCACATGAAATTCAAAACTACTTGAAATGCATTAGGCATATGAACCTCAAAAACATGTGAGACAAAAAAATCTTGGGAAACTCAAAAGCATTTGAAATACAATAAGCACTTAAGCTTAAAAACGCTTGAAATGCAGTAATCATATGAAACTCAAAAACTTTTCAAACTAAAAATCACATGAAATGCAGCAAGTATATGAAATTCAAAAACTTGTGAAATGAAAAGCACTTGAAAGTAAGCACATGAAACTGAAAAACGTGTGAAACAAAAAAATCGTGGGAACTCAAAAGCACTTGAAATGCAATAAGCATATGAAGCTCAAAAACACTTGAAACCAAAAATCACATGAAATGCAACTGGCGTATGAAATTTAAAAAATCACATGAAACTAAAAAGCACTTGAATTGCAACAACCATGTAAAACTTAAAAACACTTGGAATTTAGTTTTCACATAAAGCTCAGAAACACTTGAGACTAAAAATCACATGAAATGCAACGAGTGCACAAAATTCAAAAATGTGCGAAATGAAAAGCACTTGAAATTCAAAAGTATTTGAAATGCAATTAGTACGTGAAACTCGCAAGTACTTGAAATGCAATAAGTCCAGAAAACTGAAAAACAAGTGAAACTAAAAATTACGCATGAAACTCATGTAATGAGTACATGAAATTCAAAAACTCGTGAAATGATGAAAACGCTCGAAACAAAAAGAATAAATTAAATAAAAAGACACTTCAAATTCAAAAGGTTTGTGATATTCAAATATCAAGTGAAATTAAAAAGCACTTGAAACTTAATAAGTGTGTGAAACTCTGAAGCATACAAAACGCGAAAAAATGTAGAATGCAAAAAGCTTGTAAAAGTAAAAAAAAAAACACTTGAAGTGCAATAAGTTTGTGAAACTCAAAAAGCATGTGAAATGCAAAAAGCACATGAAGCTCGGAAGCACGTGAAACAAAAAAGACTGTGGAATGCAAAAAGTAGTTGAAACTAAAAAAGAATGTGAAACTAAAAAAACACATGAAATGCAAAAAGTATAATGAAGCTCTCCCCTTGCATGGTAAATTTTTGTGCGTCAACTCACAGTGGAGAGGAAGTGTGAGGATTTGAATTTTCACCCGAAATCAATTATACTTATTTTGAAAATCCTTGTGCTATGAATTTTTACATTCAAACTGTTATTATGCTTTCAAGCAATCAAAAATTTGAAACTCCCTGTTTTGCCATTTTCTTTGTTCTGAATTTAAATGTTTACTAGACCAATTTCGATAAAATTAAAACACACGTAATTAGTATTCTTTTTCAAAATTCAAAAATCTTCCATATCGTTAGCGAGGTGGGGGTGTTAAAATAATTTCAAGAATATTCTCACTCCTGCCATGTGTAGATTTGGCAACCATACATACAAAGCTTCAAGAACTATTGCAGAATTTTCATCTGGTAATAGAACGGACATCCTGTATATGTAATGGACATTATTTTACTAAACTTGAGAAACACAGTATGACCTGCATTGTTCAAATTAACCACCAAAAAGGAATAGTGTCACCTTCATTGACATCATATTACAGATACTGTTGGAACGCAGGAAAAAAAACGGGGAAAAAAATAATAATACCATTTTGAAGGAAACCGCGCCTTAAAAAAAATGAATTCAACAAGACCCAAGAAAATTACTCGGTCACAACCCTTATAATACCTACATTTTTATCTAGGGTAAAAAAAAAGTGTATAGGCGCGATGAAAGAATAAGAATACAAGTACTTACTATATAGCATTCGGCGATGGTACTGCCTCAAGTTAAAAGAAAAGAGAAAGAGAGAGGAAAAAAGGGTGCGAAATAAAAAAAGAGTTTAATTACGTGGTCCTTGAAGGCGTTAGATAGCGTGGACAAGCCTTTGTTGACGCTCGTGACATTTTTTTATATTGGGGAAAAAATAAGGCGAAATTTCTTTTGTATGGGTTTCGTAAAGTATACGAGTATGACAGTAGTGAAAGTGATATAGCGTCGTAGAAGTGGACTTGTAGGTAGGTCTGTGTGTTGTACGCTGTATATATGTAGTTCTCGTACAGAATTTGTTTTTACGGCTCGTTTTTGTTTATATTTTCCTTTTTCATACAAATACTCGGGTGCTTTTTACTCCATGTGGAGGTTTGTGTTTGTGAAATTCACGAAAATTGCAAAAGCGTTTGCGAAATGAATGAGTCTTTGAAGTATTAAACAAGGTTGAATGTTGGTAAGAATAAGAGCTGCAAAAAGGAAGCTTGGCGAATGTATTTTTTTAGAAATCGATAAATTCAAAGAAATTAGAATGGAAGATTTTTGTTAAGAGTTTTGTAAGAAAGTTTGAGGTAAAAGTTTGAAAAAATATAATTTTTAGATGCATGAAAATTCGAGGTTTTTTTTCAGTTATCGAAATTTGGTGTCAAAAAATGAACGTTTTCAAGAGTAAGGGTTTGAAATTTGGAATTTACTCTTTGATAGTAAAATATTGAAATATTTGCAATTTTTGAACCGCGAAATAATATTTTGAGCGATGTACTCGTTATTTTGACACCTTCAAAGCAAAAAATATAGTTTATTGAAGATATTATTCAGTTTTTTAGGTTTTTCTGAGTTGTAAAATTATAACTTTGAAAAATTGCAGAAAAAATTGCAAAAAATTGGTAACTTTTTGTATTTTGACTGTAAGAAGATGGAAAAATCAAAAAATATCTTCAAAATGGATAGATTTTTCGAATTTTTGATGCAATATGATGAAAAAATTATTGAAAATGTCAACAGCTCAAAAACCCAACAGTATATAAAAGATTATTAAAAATCATTAACTTATGGACATAAAATAATGAAAGAAATCATTCGAAATGCCACCTTTTCATTTTAATTTAATTAGAAAAACTGAAAAAAATCAAACAGATATTGGTTATTAATTTTATTATTTTTTTGAACGATTTTCTCATCATTTAACATTATAAACGCCAAAAAACTACCGTTTGTTCAATTATATTTCAATTATTTTACTCCCAAAACGCATAAATTACATTTTCCCTGCGATTTTTCACAATTTTTTCCATTTTTTAAGCTATACAAGTTGTTAGTATTTTCATCATTTCACACCATGAAAGCGAAAAATCGCGTTTTCAAACTTTTTTCCATTTTTCATGTTTTTTTAGAGATGTAAAACAAAATTTTGAACGAATTTTTTCATTTTTTTACTCGAAAAATGCAAAACTGTGTGTATTTGAATAATTTTTCACAATCTTACGTTTTTTTCAACAATGTTTTCATCATTTTACACCGTAAAAGCAAAAAATTCATGTGTTTTGAAAATTTTTCAGTTTTTTTTCAGTTTTTTGAAATGTAAAAAGAATTTTGCACCACTTTTTCATCTATTTACACTCATAATACAGGATCAAATCACCGTGTTTGATGGTTTTTTACCATTTTTAGCCTAATCGTCTATGTCATATTTTCAATGAAAACCAGGCTATTACAGACTATTAACCTGCAGTGGTTGGAAGGGAGAGTATGAACGAAATCTGTTTTAGAGCACTGGAAGATCATTGAAACTTTTTTGACCTTGTTAAATTATTTTTATATTTTTTAATTTTTTTAATTTTTATTATTCCATTTACTTTTTTTTGTAATTTTTATTTTATGTTATTTTAATTATTTTTTTTATGTTCTTTATATTTTTATTTTTTCTCTCGAAACTAAAAATTATTACTCAGCTTAATACCGACTAAATTCGATCAAATTTGGAAAATGGGCTTAAATTGGCGGCAGATTTGATATTCTGGAATGGGGTTGACCTCAGATCAAAATTCAGTCCTGTCCAAATTTGGGTGAATGTGTGTTGAGGGATGAAAATTGCAAAAATCGTTCCTTTTTGTATCAGTCAATAAAGAATCAAAAGATGTATATCATATCCAAAAATCTGCCTTCCCAGGTCAATTAGGAGGGGAACTATAGGGATTTCCCCCCTTCTTTGACTTTGAAAAAGAGCTGACCCATCCCTATCTCCCCTCATTGATCTAACTAATTGAAACTTGGTATGTAAACTTGGTATGGGTCATGGATTTGTCTTTTGGATAATTTCAACTTTTCAGACTCGCTGCACCCCTCCCCCGTCCACAGCCCTGAAATGTAATACTTTGGTCGTTTTTTCTTATGTTTTGGGTTTGTTTCTCACAGTTTTTTTGTTTTCAATTTTTCATATTTTTACGTATAAATTTAAATAGATTGGCGTTTCTCAATGATTTTTTTCCCAAAGTTTCACGTTTTCTGAGCCATAAAAATTCAATAAATTGAACGCGTCGTAGTAAATCGGCCCTTTTTAAGGCGATTACACATTCCGAATCTACGTCACGCCTTCTTTAAAATAAGACCTCGTTGCCTTCACTAACGTGAAAACTCGCGCTGCTATAACAATTTAAAATTTCCGAGGGCAAAAAAAAAAAAACAAAAAAAATTGAAATGTGCACCGCTTATTTCTGCACTTTTGTAATGTGATGAAATTTTTTTTGATCAAAAAAATTTCAAGATTTTTACAGTTGAAAGGGCATACAAGTATTTTTCTTTCAAGAGCTTTGGTAAAT
The DNA here is from genome assembly GCA_900060175.1 of Ferrisia virgata. NCBI lineage: Eukaryota > Metazoa > Arthropoda > Insecta > Hemiptera > Pseudococcidae > Ferrisia > Ferrisia virgata. The sequence goes on along the minus strand of FIZR01010459.1, from coordinate 22,436 downwards.
ACCAGCAACATGTTTCTGTGTTGGTAAAAATTGTTTTCAGTAGTCAAATGTACACCGAATCCATGCTGATGAACTCCGATGGTTAATTTCTCAATTATTTTTACATGAAATTAATCCAAAACTCCAACTACGTTTTTGAAAAAAATTTTTTTTTTATATGTCTTTCTTCCTGTGTGACGAGTTCAATTATTTATTGTGTTGTTATTGAAAAATTTTTTTTGAACAATTTTTTCATTTTTTTTCCTTCAATAGTAAAAATTTTTTTAGTTAGAATTGAGCTTTTTTGAATTTTTTTTTAGTTTTTAATCTTTTTAGTGAGGCAAAATCACATTTTGATTAATTTTTTTTCAATTGTCAAATTTTAGAGCCAAAAATTGACATTATGATCGATTTTTTCATCATTTGTTATCATAAATGCAAAAAATCAACTTTTTGGTGCTTTTTTTGTGTTACAAATTAACACTTTGAACGAGTTTTTTTATTTTTATAATTTGTTCAATAATAAATTTCAACATTTTGTTTTTGTGGTGTAAAATGGCGAAAACCGTTTAAAATATTATTCCAAATCTTAATTACCTTTTTTTTTTCAATATTTTGGGTATGAAATGATGAAAAAAAGCCATTCAAAGTGTCAATTTAAAGCTTCAAAACTCTTAGATTCAATTTTTCTAAATAAAAAAAAAATCAAGTTTTTTTTATCCGAATCTAAAAATTCTTGTTATTCAAATACGTAAGGTATTATTTGAAAAAAAAAATCCTTATACTATTTCACAATTTTCAATCCCTACGACCATCCAAATAATTAAATTATGACCGCACATTCGTATTTTTATAACAAAAAGCCTATACGATTCCCTTGATATTTTTGTACCCGTAAGTAATTTCTTCGTATACAATGGAAGTTGGAGCTATTCGTCATATGAGAATCAAAACAAAAGTCGTTAAGCTATACACGTATGGTTTTTACAAAACACGTGCTTATTAAAACTTTGCAAATTTACTCATAAATTATTGCATAAAATCATTAAAATTTTACACCTAAAGTAACAACACTTGGTGTCCCCAACGACCGAGTAGTGTGACAATGCTGATTTTAATTTGACGAGCTAAAAAGAAACACGAAACAAGTTATAAGCTCGACAAATAAACACATCCCTCGACCTTCTCTCACCCCCTCCCCCGGGCCCTCCTTAACCTCGAAAAATCCTATTTGAAAATTTCGTTTAAAAATTTCTCAATTTCGTTTTGAAATACCTACGCTTATATATTTTACAAACAATGGTATTGTTATTTTTTTCTCGTGTCGTTTTCTTATCTATGGTAATATAAAAAATTACAAGAATTGCTCTTCCGCGTGCAATTTGTAAACGATAAAATAAACAATATACTCGGTAAAGAAAGAAAAAAAAAAAAAAAAATACTCGAATGAAATAACACACCCCAGCAATAAACCAACAACAAATCCAAACTAGTCAACCCCTGCGTTGTATACTATAAAATTACTTTGCCGAAATTGAATCCTTTTCGCGCGAATTTTCGATTATTTTGTAATAAAATAAAATCTCAGTTTAGTGAATTTTCGCCATATCCTTAAAGTTGGCATGGTAAGGCCGCCACGGCCAACGTGCTAGAATATCTGGAAAGTTGAATAAAACGCGAACGACGAATCGTGGTATTTACGATTCTTTAGAGTCGAAATTCAAATTGCACTAGATATTCTTTTCGTTGCGTACAATTTAGAATTTTTACACGAGCGCATTTCGTGTTTAACAGCTCGACTGGAGAGGATGCTGGATGCACAGTATATCTCGATGTTGTACAATTTAATCTTTAAGTTTAGGCGAAAAAAAAAAAAAAAAAGAAAAAGGAAAAAAGTTTATAACAGCTTAATGCCATCGTAGCCCTTTTTTTTTTTTTATCTCCACTTCTTAGACTCTTTTAGCCAGTAACCATCGAGAATCGAATTCGCCAAGTTAACGACATTTGTAATTTTATCGTTTCCGAGTTGCCTCTTGAAACGCGGACCGAATTTTATATCTTTAGCTCATCTTGCGAGTGTTAAAACTGGTACAAAAAAATAGCCGGTTAATCGTCGAGCAGATTTTGGAAAAGTAATCGTCGTACCGTACCGTACCGTGCTGTGGTATGCGGCACGTGCAAAATAGAAAGTACAAACGTAACGTAATGTTGGGTTATATGCACGCCATATACTTAAGTACCTTAATTTTGGAGTAAATTTTGTTACATTTAAGAGTAAGCTGGTATAAAGATAGAGATAGAGAGATACTGCGAAGATGACTAGGTACCCGGTGGTACTACGCGAAGATGTTTAAAGTTATGGCCTCGCGAAAAGCAAAATGCACTCGATAGTTAATTTCTTTGTCAAACTTCCAAGTTTCACGGGTCAATATCCGTAAGGTATACAATACGCGGCGGTATATAAGTCTTTAATTCGCCAACGTCCTCTCTCACCGAACAGCAGCATACCTATACATATACATATATATAATTCGCCCAGTCTAATTCAATTTATTTTACACCATCTGCTGTTCGTTTTCGAAATCTGGTAACCTTATTTGTAGCTTTCGACTGCGTCTAGCTGGCTCTAGCTAGCTAGGTAAATAGGTACGCGCGATAACTAAACGCCTCCAATTAACACCATCGCATTGGTAAAATTTTATATACGCCACCGATGAAAACGCAAAAGTGTTTTTATTAGCGTGTAAAAATTCGCTCGACTAAAGAATCCTACCTAGCCCTTGTTGTAGGTGAAACTCTCTACAGCTCTACGATACACGTAACACACACGCACACACACACACACACACATCGAAAACATTCGCTGCACTTAAGAAAATTACAAATGGAAATTTTCTTCTTCTCTTTTGTTAAACAGCACGATAGCGTGCTTCTTAAAAACGATGAGATTCGAAGTCGAACCCCGAACGAAATCAACATTACACTCCAACGCGACCGGATTAAAAATTAAAACGATAAACATCCCTGTTTCTTCATAATACACATTTCAAATGTGTAAATATACTACGCGTGTATACCTTTTTTTTCCAACGTGTATATTTTATTTTACCAATTCAACGTACAGGTTAGGTATATGTAGCTCTGGTTAGGTAGGTATAATACAGATACACACGCTGGCGTATATATACACGATAATATATGTGAAATTCGTCGTCGTTGAACTGCCCTATAATAATGCTCGTACTATTCGAGCTGAGCTATCTTCAAATTTCATTAGCATTTTTCAAAAACTGTATTATATATTTGCGTATTGTAAATGTCTTTAATAATGGCAGTAAATGCACGAAAAGAAATAAGAATGTTGATTTTTACCTCTTGACCTAAAAAAAAGAAAAAAAACTCCACTCTGCAGGGTGTGTTAGTTTCAGTTTATCTCCTTATTTGTGATAATAAAGCAACATGAAGTGCACAAGTGTAAATGAAGTTGCCTACTTTGAAATTTGAAGTGGGAAATATTATTCTGTTAAACGAGGTTGTGTAATTTTCTCAATTTTTTGCACAAGTTTTTTGATGTGGTTATATTTTTCAATATGGTTTTGTGGGATCCATCGAGTGTCGAATTTTGGCTTTTAACCGCAATGTTTGTTTGGTTCATCATTTTCTGCAAATTGGAAATCTAGAGTATCATATATATGTGTCCCCCAGAAATTTTATTTCAAACAGGTTTTTTAATTTGTATTATTTACTGAACCATCCTGGTAATATTCCTTTTCTTTCCATTGGAAAATTATTAGAAGGTAGTTATAGAAATACATGGCTGCGTGGTATAGAACGGTTATTATTGTAAAAAGAGAGTGTAAACAACAGTAAAAATTCATTCTGACGATATAAAAAAAAAAAAATTATTTCCACGTAGTCTATATTGTTTATAAAAATTGACCATGATTATCTAAATCATATACCACCTATTTACCAATATCTTTGCACTTTTATTCAACTTGGAAGTTTTAACATATAGTGAAGCAAACATTTTTTTTCAACTTTTTAATTTCCTTAATTTTTTAATTTTTTTGTTTAATTTTTTCAACTTTTTTAATTTTTTTATTATTTTATTTGTTACAATTTTTCTATTTTTTCCAATTTAAAGGTTTTTTAAAATTTTTGATCTTTTAAGTTTTTTATTTTTTATTTTTTATTTGTTAAATTTCCTTTCTTGTTTTCCGATTTTAATGTTTTTTCATTTTTTAATTTTCTTATTTGTTTAATTTTCTAATTTTTCATTTCTTTTATTTTTTTATTATTTTTTTTTATCAGACTTTGATGTCCGCAATTTAACATCAAGAAACGTTACATCAAAAATGTCACGTTTTCACCAAAAAAAACCGTTCCAAGACATATCCATGTCAAAAATTTTGTTGAAAATTTTTCCAAAAATGAAATTTTCAACAAGTTAAAAATTTATTATTTATATTCGAAATTATTATTGTTGGCAAATTTTCAGCATTTACGTTTTTGACGTATTTCTAAAAAAAGTCACGAATTGAATTTTTCACAATTTTATGAAAAAGTATAGAAGAAATTGACCTCCCCCTCCCCCTTCCTTGGTGTAAAACTTCAAAAATGACATATTTTCCTGTTTTTGAATTTTTCGACGATCAAGTGTTGTTGTAAACCATTTAATACCGAGAAACTTATTCGCTAATTGTTTGCTTTTTGGGTGGGGGGGCGGTGGTTCAAAATCATATGCATGAATCGAAAAGTAATATATTTTGAATTTGTTGGAGGTGGAGGGCAGTGAAACTTGGTTATTTTACTTCATCGTCATGAAAAAATTCAAAATTACGACTTTTTACATGTTTAAACGTGATTTTGTACGTATTGAAAACCAAAAAATAAATAAATAAATTGAAAACAAATTTTTCGGTTTTACGTATCACACATCATTATTAAAAAATTCAAAATGAATTTTTTTTTAGATCTCTTATGTAAATTTTAAGATTTTAATCCGATTCGGGAGAAGTCAAGAATCAGGTCAGAGACTCCTAGTTTTCAATATGACCATTTTTGAGATACTTTCACAACTCTTTTTGAATTGAAACGTTCGATTGCGTACTTACAATGAAAGGATTAAAATAGATTGATTTTCTTCGTCATAATCATCAACTAAAATTAGGCCCTTACAGTCTTATCAGTCTTCATCGTAAGAGAGGGGTGATTAAGGTCTGGAAATAGAACCAGTTAATTTATTATTCGTATTTTCTCATTTACTCTGAAGATATTAATCATTTACTTACCTCTAAAAATTTCAAGGTTTGCCATCGAATGATTACCTCACAGAATTTAATCTTCCATAGAAAAATGTAGAGTCCATCCGCTCTTATCAATCTGAAACGAAGGAGCGAGTATTAACTGTACTGAATTTAAGTGATATCTAATCGACCACTTCACGAAAAAATATGAAGATGTTTCGTGTTCGAATCTTAGATAGAATAAGTTTGATGTCCCGTGTAAATTATACTATATAAACCAAAGAAGTTAATAAAGTTGCATAAGCAGTTTGCCGTAAATACGATCAAATGATGGATTGCAAAGTTGAATGAATTGTACGAGGTTTTCGTTTACTTTATAGAAAACTTTAATTGCTAGATTATTGAAGCTGATGAGTAGATATGTTCTAGGGGGGAAATGACGAGGGGGCGGAAGGTCGATACTATTTTGTGATCTTACCTCAAAAATGACCGCATCTGTGACAGAAATAAACCAAAATTTGAAATGAATCGTACTTTTTCTGCTTCAATGATGAAAATGTATCGATGCGTTTTAGAACTTTTTCAAATTTTTCCAAGGTGGTGACCGCTTCTGTCACGTTTAACGAAGAAAAAAAATCATTTAAGAGGCTATAGATGGGGGATATCATACGAAAACAATTGAAAAAATTCAATAACACGTAAAATTTTTTCCAAGTTGCTAGCTCAAAAAGGGAATTTTACAAGACCCTCCCACTATCAAGCTTTCAAAATTCATTTTAAGATCATATATCAAGTCCGAAAAATTTTAAAACCTTCCTCAACACTCTCCCTTGACACCTTCACTTTCCGGTCGAAAACTCGTAGAGTTCGTAAAAAATCTTAATTTTGAAACCAGAGGGCAAAGTTCTATTTACTTTTTGCCTGGAGGAACTGCCAGTACTTTTCAATATAATATGTGCTTGTAACTCCTTCAATTTCCATTGTAGGCAAAAAATATATTGAACAAAATTTGTTCTACTTTCGATGTATTACTTATTCTCGTCATTTTTGGCAAAAATTCTTCGATTCAATATGCATCAAAATCCCATCCAATTTTTCAATTAGGCTACGAATGAACATTACAAAATTTGCTCAGTTTTGCACTCGCTCATACTTGAAAATTACTTATGATCTGTATTTTGCAAAAACAATATTACCTCCTTCAATTTTCAATATAGGCAACTTCTGTTATACCCAATTTACAAGTATGGCTGACCACTTATCAGACATCCTGTATAAGTCGATGTGATGATTTTTCACCATCTCCTTAGTGTGTTGCATAAAAATCTGAACGTTATCAAAATGATCATCAATTTATTGAATCGTAGTTTTTTTAGCCTAATTTTTTGAGTCATACTGTAAATGAAAACCAGGCTATTACAGACTATCGATCTACGTAGGCTGTGAGGGGAGGGGGGGTGAACAAAATCCGACTTTTTGGGTATAAGGTGGTCATTAAATTTCTTAATTCTGAATTGTTATGAAACGTGAAAAAGTGAAAAATATTCATTCCTACTAATACCCCCCCCACCCAATAATTTGCTCAGCTTGATATTGACCAAAATGAGTCAAATTTGTACTGCAGACTTTGATTGGCAACGGATTTGATATTCTGGAATGGAGTTGACCTCGGGTCAAAATTCAGTTATGCCTCAATTTAGGGGAGGGGGTGCTGAGAGGTCAAAACCGTAAAAATTGCCCTTTTTTGAGCCAATTGATAGAGAATCAAAAGTTGTATTACTTAAGTCAATTGGGAGAGGAGATATGGGGGCTTTCCTCCGTTTTGATCTTGAAAACGGCTGTTCCTCCCCTATCTCCCCACCAAATTGAACTAGGATGTTGAAATTTGGTATGTATATTTAGTTAGGGACTTGGATGTGCCTTTTGGGGGTTCCAATTTTTTAGCTCCGTTGTAACACACCCCCCCCCCCGCCGCCCAGAAAAAGTGGTTTTTTATAAGTTTTTCTAATTTTTTGAGTTTGTTGCTCATATAACCCCCTTCCATGGAAACTCGAAATTAGGTATGTACATTTAGTGAGGGTCTTAGATGTGCCTTTTGGAGGTCTCGATTTTTCAGCCCCATTTCACCCCTTCATAGCCCCAAATGTGTGGTTTTTTGGTCGTTTTTTCTTATTTTTTACTCATTCCTCGCATAACTCCCTTGCAAAATGTCACAAAAATCAGGCAGAAAAAGCATCGCAAAACGATGTTTTTTTTTATTGTTAATTAAGCAGTGAAGTATAGAACTAGGAAAATAATATACTTCTGTTACCTTTGTGGTAATTACCAAAGAAATTACAGGAATACCATGTATTTAAACTACACGAAAGCATACTCTTACATACCACTTAAAACACTTGATAAAAGCTACCAAATCAATCATTTCTTCAATGTTTACAATTTTACACTACGATATTTCTCATTAGGGTAAGGGTTAGAAAAAAATTACAGCCTTATTAAATGTTTTGAAAACATCGCAAAAGGGGTGAATTATGATTACAGCATGCACCCAACAATCAAGTACTACTTCGCAATGAACTCTTCTTATTACGATCAGCAGCTCGGCGTTCAACCCTTATTTACGAATATGAAAACAATGGTAGATGCGTGCAAAAGTACTATTGCATTTTCCTAAACATCGAGCCAAGTGAGCTAGTTAATTTATTAAGCATTAAACGCGAGGTACTCTTTACGCGATACACTCGCTACATCGTACACACATACGATGGCGGTGCTCCTTTTTGAGAGAGAGAGAGAAAGAGAGAGAAAAAAGTGGCATTGTAATGTATGCTAATTTTCACTTTAACCATTTTTCCAGGACCCTTTCGTTTGGCGGTATTTTCTCTTTATGCGTAATATGTAGATGTATACTACACCGCAGTACCTCTCCCCGCCTATAGACCTACGTATGCTCTGGTCGCGTAATAAAGAAAAAGGAAAAAAAAAATTAGCCAACTTTGATGCTACACAGGGACGGAATTTTAATTCGAATTTGCGTCTACAATTGAATTAGCCGTTTTACTCGAGAGTCAGATGAAATGTTGACAAAAAAACATAATTATCGTTGGAGGAATTTGACTGGGCGTGCGCGGTACTCGATTTAGCTTCATAAAGATGGCTTTATATTAATCAAACAGTAGGTAGGCGCGATGTTGGCAAAGTTTACATTGGCTGTACCAAAACCTGTACTAAGTTTCCTTTATAAGCACTATCTACTTGACTAATTTTCAACTTTACTACGAAATATAGGGCTCATTTAAGGAGTCTTTTGCCCTGTGCTGTTGCATCGGCTGACTCGAGTTTATTTCATATTTTTTTTCTCTCTCTCTCTCTCCTTTTCTCTTTCTATTTCTATTTCTTTCCTCCCTTTTTCTTCGCTGAGAAACCGAATATGATTAAATTAGCTCTACAAAGAAAACTCTCCTCTAAATGAAGTTTTGCGAAATTTCTTCTTCTTCGTTGTCGTCGTCGTCGTCGTCTTCGTGTTTTTGTAAATAACTTACAGATTAGGGTGCAAATTACTGACGAAGACGACGATGACGACGAATATGAGTACCTACTTATATATTTACGTTAGTACTAAATTTTCACATTTTTTTTTTTTTTTAGACACGCGGCAAGACTCGTTAGGAATTTTTTTTTGCAACTTTTTGAAGTATATTTGTCGAATTTTTTTGCTAATGTTTAAGACGAATGATTATTAGTTTAATGCAGTGTAAATGGGTTGTTTTCTGAAATAAAACTACTTATTAAAACATGAACGAAAATATATGCAATTTAGATTACCTATGGTGGATTTTAGTTGATGAAATATATATATTATTTAAGGCAGGTATCGTATGATGACAGCAAATGGCCATGTGGCTGGCCCTAATCCATTATCCATACTTTGTTTGGATTTCTTCCCCTTTTCACGCTCGAGAAATCTTTTTCGTTTGTTGGGTAACTGAAAGTGCATGTGTTCGGAGCAAAATATTTCATTTTTTCTATACTTTAATTGACGATAAGCATAATTTCTACTCCTTCGCTTCGCTTCTACCGATACTCAAAACCTTCATGAATACCTAGTTACCTACTTTAGAGAAATAGAAATGAGGATTGGTGCTTTTAATGTTTTACTGGTTGCAAGCCACGTTAAAAACGAGGGTGAAAAAAATTTGATCCACGTACAAGGTGTCCCAAAAAATACAAAATATTTTTTCTCCAAAAAATTAAATAGACAGAGTATGTTTTGATTTTATTTTCCAACGGTACGTAATGTCCTAATGTAAAAAAAAAAAAAAAAAAAAAAAAAAAAAAAAAATGTTCAGCTTTGGAGGTAGTTTAGTAGTAGTTCGCAACCAGTTATGAAAATTTTCTAAAAATTAAAGCTATAAAAAAAATATCAAATTACAGTTGTAGAACAGCAAATATAGATATGTTTCATAGTGTAATTCTTTTTCTACCTAGCATTGGAATAGAGTTACACCTTGAGAAAGTAACGAACGGATCTATTTCTTCCAAGATATATCGCCTCTCTCCCTCCCTCCCCCCGCACGCAATTTAGAAAGTAAAATTAAATAAAAGTCGACTCATTTGTAACACTATGCAGCCTAAATATTTATTTGGACCTCGGGGGAGGGGGGAGGTGATGAGTTGAGCAGCTGAAATATCCACACATTCTAAATTTATAATCTAAATTTCAGGCTTCTTGGTCACTATGGGTAAGAAAGTAATATATACTCAAGGTTTCCAAAATCTGCTCTCCTAATGTTAAGCCCAAAGAGAAGGACAACTGGATATATTGTTCCCGATTTGGAGTACCTTGGGGGTCCCAACGAAAAAAATTAATACCAAGTCATCGAGTAGTTTTGTATCCTTGATCCGTGTTAATGGAGGAAATTTAAAAATGGCATCGTAATACCTTGCTTTTTGAGCTTAATTTCCCTCAATCGAAGAAGGTAAGGAAACTGCCCATTCATGGAGTAAAAAAAAATTGCGCTCTGGGATGCTTTTCATTCAGTAGTGGTAGGAATAAAGATAGGTACTGGAATGAATACCTGAAACGTCAAAACGGCTCATTCAGGACAACTATTTGATCTACATACCAAATTTCAACTTCCTATCCAAATTAGGAGAGGAGATATGCGTGGAACAAACACAACAAATAAGAAAATCCGATCAAAAACCACCCTTTTAAGAGGTGTGATGAGATACAAGGGGGCTGAAAAGTTAAAATGTGCAAAAAGCACATCCAATCTACATGCCGAATTTTCAAATTCCTAGCTTAATTTGGAGGGGAGATAGGGGAGGAAAAACTGGTTTTCAAAGTCAAAAAGAGGGAAATTTTCTACATCTCTCCTCTTAATTGTTGACCTAAGAGGCTGATTTTTGGAGATATTAGAAAGTACCCATTTCAAATAGTAACTACGTATGATAAATTTTTGAAAGGAACATGATAGATCAAGAACAAAGATTCAAAATTCATAAATATGAATATCTGATTAGTGGTATAAATTTTTAAGAATCTTACGAACCTTGGCAAAGAGTACAATTTGAAACTATGGTAATGAAATACCATCAATATAATTAGATGATAGATGTTTGGCAGTGAAGCGAATTTAAAGGAGAGATTGAATTGAGATTATTGCCCTTTTCAAACTATCCAGAATTAGATTGAATCATCAGAAAATGATGGTAAATTACCGAGGAAATTACAGAAAATTACCAAAGAAATTGCGTTAAATTATCGGTGAAATTAGGACAAATTACAGAAAAATTCGGTAAATTACCTGAACATTACTAAGAAATCACAGTAAATTACCTGAAAAGTACGGTAAATTACCGAGGAAATTACTGCAAATTACAGCAAAAATAACAGTAAATTATCGAGAATATAACAGCAAGTTACCGAGAAAATAACTGTAAATTATCGAGAAAATGCCTGTAAATTATCGAGAAAATTACTGTAAATTACCGAGAATATTACTGTTGATTACCGAGAAAATTACAGTAGATTATCGAGAAAATTACTGTTAATTGCCGAGAAAATTACTGTAAATTACCAAAAAAACTACAATAAATTATAAAATTATTGGTGGCAATTTCCAAATATTTTGTAGTTTTTTTGGTAATTTACTGTAATTTTTTCGCCAATTAACTGTAATTTTCTCGATAATTTACCGTAATTTTTTCGGTAATCAACAGTAATACTCTCGGTAATTTACAGTAATTTTCTCGACAATTTATAGTTATTTTCTCGGTAACTTGCAGTTATTTTCTCGATAATTTATCGTTATTTTCGCTGTAATTTGCAGTAATTTCCCCGGTAATTTACCGTACTTTTCAGGTAATTTACTGTAATTTCCTATAATGTTCTGGTAATTTACCGAATTTTTCTGTAATTTATCGTAATTATAAATTATGAAATTATTGGTGGCAATTTCCAAATATTTTAGATTATTTGTATTGTGTCGGTTCACACTTGTAAGCATTTCATCCTCTTCCAATTTAAAAAATCCATACGAGCGAAAATTCTCTACATTAAAATTTTGATACGTAGAACAAGGCGAACAAACCTTTTGTAAAAAATTTAGAAAAATTCCTAAAAAAAAAACGACCATCAAGTTTTTGAAAATCTCTCTAATACATATCCAGAACAAGTGTTACTCGTAATGCAAGGAGCTTAAGATATCTCACCGAACACTCGCAGTATCGTTTTATAACTACCACTTGTTATAGCATAAACTTGAAGAAAACTTCATTTTTGTTTTATCCTCTCGTTAGCTGTTTTTTTTTTTTTTTGATTCAGAATTCGTGCCAAAACTTTTCAACTATTCGTTAACTTTGCTCTCTGGTGATAAAATGTCAGTTTATCAAAACCTAACTATACATAATCTAAACTATATATTTTCCTTTCTTTTTTTTTTTTTTTATTTCTGCAGCACGTAGCATTATACTTATAATTTGAATTGGCTGAGTTTAATTTTTAAAGCGTGAAAAAAATATTAATCTTGGTTAATTAGCACTTCACCGGCGTAGTATTATAACATTAATTGACACGCAAATCGTTGTTGGCAGTTTTATCATTTTAATGGCGTGTGGAACCGGGCATGCGATTTTTTTTGCATTTTGGCTCTCGAGTCGATTATATACATTTACCTATACATATATCTACTAGATACGTAATTATATTTATAATTTTTTTTGTTTTTTTGCATTCGCAGGAGCAGCTAATTTCGTATCACCGTACACGTATGCGACTTTACCGGCAGCGGCCGCAGCGGCAGCAGCCGCCGGACTGCCTACGGCCAATACGGCTGTCTCGGCAGCTTCAGCTTTCCCGGGCCTATCCCCATATACGGCGGCCGCAGCAGCTGCCGCAGCTTCCCTTCAAGAGGCTAGACTTCAGTGATATTAGCATTTAGCTAGATACGGTTCGAGGCATCGATTACTGTGTACGACGGACGGTAAGCAACATTTTTACCCTACGAGTTTATGATGAATTGGTGGTCGTTGTCTTGATATATAAAATTTCTAATTTATCTAGCAAAACATACCAAAAATTTGTAACATATAGGTTTTTTTTTTTTGTTAATGGTACAATAACATTACCCTGCCCAATTTTCCCTCCTTTCCTTTGAAACCCTTTTAGAAATGGTTATTTTGGCAGATAATAAAACACTTTTTTTCTCTCTTAGTTTAAGTTGATGTTAAATGTGCGATACCTAATGTTAGTTATAATATGTGTCTATACGTGCAATTATTTTTTGAAAATATTGCATGTTGGTAGTATACCTAATTTTTTTTTTTTTTCAATGTCGACAATTTTTTTTTTATTTTTTTTTTTATGTGTGTGTATTATTACGAATTATACCTACGTATGATTGAACAGTGGCAAAAACGAAGATATCAAAATTTTATGGTAATTGATTGGTGTTGCATGCTTCTCTCTCATTCTTTTTCTCTCTATTTTTTTTTTTTTTTTTTTTTTTTTTTTTTTTTTTTTTTTTTTTTTTTTTTTTTTTTTTTTTTTTTTTTTTTTTTTTTTTGTATACACATCGATGTGACGCTATATTAATTATTATATACATATTCATGTTCTTGTACCATATTATATTCTGTAATTTTTTTTTCTCATAATTTACTTTCAAAAGAACGTACATCCCATTTAAATGTACCTGTTCGAGTCAATTAAACTCAACTTATAAGTATTTATGTAACAAAAAAAGAAAAAAATATATTTCATGTACCTACTCGTATTACCTATATCTAGACCAAAAAAAAAAAAAAGCTTTTGTAGAAATATCCTCGTTGTATAGCGTCATTTTAGATATATTCCCTGTTTTTGTTGTTTATTTTTTGGTCACATGCCAGGTTCGTCAAATCGAATGCGAACATAAATCTGTGTCCTTTTATCCTTGCTCTTTGTTAAAATGTTTTAATCAACCGTTGAAATTGAATTTATAGTAAAGGAAAAGCAAACAAACAAAATTTCGTTAATTTGTATCGTATCATTTTATGGCCTACCAATCGAATCGATATTTGAAAAATTTATAGTAAAAAAAAAAAAATGTATTCATGCTATATTACGCGGTTTAAATATAACTAGTAAAAATATTGTGATTTTAGTACAAATTGTTTTTATTATTACTTTCAAAAATATATTATTTAAAATACTTTAAGTGATAAATGTATTTTTAAAAAAACAAATCCTATTAATCCAACGGTAGTAATTTTTATTATTGAATTTTGATTAATTTTTTTTTTTTCATTCATCAATTTGTTGTATAAATTTTAAATGAACGAATTTTAAAAATACAAACGCACATTTTATATTTTTAATTCTATATTATCTAAATAATAATTTTACATAACTAATTTAATGTATACGAAAAATGCACTTGGGAGTTTAACTTTGTAGACCAATTTGGCTTAATCGCTAACATAGGACTGATTTTTATTACCCTGGTTGCTATGTACATGTGTATGCGCATGCGCGATGTACATTAATACGCGACGCGCTTACAACTTCGCCAGTCTTGTTTGTGAAGTGTACCTGGGTGAATGTGGAATGTAGCGTTGTTGTTGTTCTTCTTACGTATTATATTATTCATTTTATTCTTCTTTTGTAAGTGACATCGCGAAAAATGGAGCTAGTTATTATTATATGTACCTTTTGATTTTGAAACAAAGTTTGTTCGATGATTGGGGGGGGGAGGGGGGTGCGAAACTTTTTTCTTTTGGTCGGTCCACCAACGACTATTAATTACTTTGTTAGTCGAGCGATAATTACATTTCATTTTAACTGTTGTTTTTACCATCAATGTTTTGAAAATTCACTTTAATTACACTCATGATTCATCATTATTTTACCAGTAATATGAATCAATAATTGTATCCATAAGAAATGTAAGTTCTACAGCATTTATCAATATTTCACTCACCATTCACTGTAAATTATCACCAATTTAATGTTATTACCATGAATTTACCATAATTTACCAATAATTTATCATGAATTTTTGCGAAATTTGCTGCTAGTTTTTTGTAACTTTATCTACCATTTATCCTAAATTACCACATTTACCATATGTTGATGAAATTTACTGGCAATTGACTGTAATTTTATTCGTAACTTATTATAAATTTCTGATGATTCGACGTTATTATCAAAAGTTTTTCAAAGAAGGGGTTAAACTTGAAGGACCAAACGCACCAACGGCAAAATTTTGAAAAAATGGTATTTTTCAACTATAGAAAGTGCATTTCTCGGTGTTGGATTTCAAATTTTGAAATACTATTAAGAAAGTGATGGCGAGGATGTAAAAAACTTTCAACTTTTTCGCACTTTAGGTGAAGGGAACTATAACCCCGCTGGCCATTAATGGTAATTTACCATAAAATGGATGAATTTACTGGTTACTGAATATAACTATTCGACATTATGTACCAGTAATTCACTGTGTGTTAGTGAAATTTGCACGTACATGACTGAATGTTGGTTCATGATTTATTGTAAATTACCATCAAGTTGAAAACTAAGGTAATCATCTGCTAAAGAAATTCATTGGTACTTCGCCAATAATGTACTGACCATTTACTGTATTTTTCTGCTAATCTACTCAGCTTTAGTTGCAATTTACCGTATCTTTCTCATAATTTTCACCCCATTTCATCAGTAATTCATCATAGTTTGCTGGTAATTCACTGCAGTAATTGGTAATTTGCTGTAATTATTGGTAATTCACCATAACTTGCTGATGAATTACTGTATTTTACGGACAATTTGCTTGTAGTCAGTGGTAAATAATTGGTAATTTATCATAATTTACTAACAATTCATTATTAATTTACTGGTTATTTACTAGCAAGTTACTGGTTAATTGCCGGTAACTTACCATAATTGTTTGATGATTTACCATTGATTACTGCTAATATACCATAGTTTCCTGATAATTTAGCATAATTGTTTGGCAATTTACCATAGTTTTCTGGTGATTTACTGTGATTTTATTGTATTTTACCGTAATTTTGTTGTAATTTACCATAATTTTCTTGGTAATTTACCATTACTTCCTGTCGATCCACTGTAATCCTTCTGGTAATTGATCATAACTTTTCTGGTAATTGATTGTAATATTCTGGTTATGCATTGTAAGTTCCTGGTAATATATTGGTAATTTACTGTAGCCTTCTTGTAATTTACCATAATTTTCTGGTCATTTATCATAATTTTTCGGTCTGCTGTTATTATCTGATAATCTATTACATTTCCTGGTAATTTTGTGGTAATTTACCGTAATTTTTCGACAATTTCCAGTAATTTTCTGGTAATTTAATATACTTTTCTCAGTAATTTACCGTAATTGTTTGGTAATTTATCGTGCTTTTCTGGTAATTTACCGTAAATTCTTGGTAATACTATGGTAATTTACTGTAATTTTCCCGTAATTCACCATGATTTTTTGTCGATTTACTGTAATTACCTGGTAATGTTTCGGTAATTTACTGTAACATTCTGGTAATTGACCATAATTTTCTCCTAATTTATGGTAATTTTCTGTAGTTTGCTGGTAATTACGCAGTTTATTTTAATTTTACTGTTTTTAATTTCAGTCAGTATAATTATAGTTTCGGTATTTTTAACACAGGTATTCTTTTGCTAATTTTGACTATGCCACGAATACATTTCACCAATACGCCCTTTCTTGCTAAAATCTGTCATTTTTGTTCTTTTACCTGCTTTATTTCGCCTGTATGACTTTGACATACTGTCTTAACAGCGCGGCTACGTCACATTTTCTCGTATTATCTACTAAAATTATAATTTCGCTGTATCTGTGACATAGCGTGACATGGTGTCTCGTCGAGCACAGATCACCGGTATTATTTCATCTATAAAACGACGTCCTTATTATTTATTCGCATACAGTGAAAATCGTATAATAAATGAGAAAATGTGTGAAAACAACGTAAAACGGCGGGCGGTGTTTAATCACCCTAAATTACGCTCGTTGGTAACCTTGAGCTTGAAGCGTTCTCCTTCTCCTTTTCTCTCTCTCTCTCTCTCTCTTTCTAGTACATACTTTCTGAGTACGATGGCAGTTAATTTTTTCATGACCCTATTTTGCCTACTGCATATACATGGCATAGCTCTAGGTGGGTTGGTAGGTAGGTGGGTAGGTACTTTTGCAACGGCACATATGTCGAGTGTCACACCAATCATTAATATCTGTCTCGAGTTATCAGCGAAGATCTACGCTTTTTAGTTGTTTCTGCGAAAATGCTATAATTTTGGTACGTAACGTAACGTAACGTAGGTAGCTGTAGGTATTAAACATATTCACTTTCAAAACAAATTAACATCGGTGTACGTACACTTGATGAATGTTAACTCGCTTCACTTTGATAGTTTTGAAAAGAAGCGATGATTTACGACTTGGAGGCGACAATTTTTTTAGCGTTTTTGTTCGGTAAAGGCGAAAGGGTCGGAAGGTAGGAGAAAGGAGGATGCTAAAATATCATCTAATTGGTAAGTTTTAAAGGGGTGTCTGGCTTAGACTTACGTAAGCGAGCTTTTTGAAATTAAGAAATGGAGGTAAAGCATTTCGTACGCCAGCAGTGCCTACTCCAAAGTACTATACGTTAATTTAATCAAAATATAGGTTGAGGAAAAAATAAATAAATAAACAGATAGAGAATAAAAAGGCTACATATTGTGTATTATAGCGCAGTATGAAAATAAACTGCACTTTTTTGGTGGTACCGTTTCGAGGTATTTGAAATGATTTATTGCTCGCAGACAAAATGTACTCTCGAAAGATGACTCTTAAATATCTTCGAGCATTTCTTGTCTTTTCCACGTTAGATAATCCATTTGTAAGTTGAATGTTTTGAAAAATATACTCCATATATGCGAATATATTTGAATTTTTATCGTATAAATACTTGGCGTGGTGCAACGCTGACGTATAAACGTACCTACTCTACCTACCCTATACCCTATTTAGATAGTGGATGTGGTTTCGAGAAAGGTTGTGGAAGGTTTTTTCGTTCGCATGTACCAACGTATTTTTGATAAATTAAACGTAAAGTGCTATAGTTGTATTGTTTACATTGTGGTAGTATATTTGGTTGGTTCATTGTAAAATGAATAATTCTTGTAAGAACGTACATAAATCATTTGGCCTTTCATACATTCGGCTTTTGTTAACTAATTCATTAAACTACACCGGTATGTTTTAATTTATCGCCATCTTGGCGAAATGATTTAATTTGATTAAAGTGTATTAATTTTTGCCGCTTGCTGGGCGGACGAGCGGGTGATGAATGTTGACACGCTATACACATACACTACAAAGCATGTAGAAGAGACGAAGCTTCGTCGAGATGGTGAGTTAGCCATGTTAATCTCTCGTATCTGTCTAGTAGATATGTCTATACAAATACAGGGTGTACCGTCTCGATAGTACCTCCTTCATACCACAAATACAGCAACATAAGTTGCACTCATGCAGCATAGGTTGCCTACTCAAAACATAGTAGGGGAATTCTAATTTTCTATTTTCAAAAAATTTAGAGCAATTTTCAAAAAATTCCAATTTAAAAACTACAAATGATAGAGATGTCTAGTTTACGCTGAAATGTGGCAAATATAATGTAGTATTTCTGGTAAAAAAAAAATAGAGGCACCCAGTAGCTCAAATGAAAATTTAACACCTCAAAAGTGAGAAAAAGTGACATCATGTAAGTAAATGAACCAAAAAAAATGACACCATATTCCATATAGTCCAACTACTAAACATGTGATATGTACCTTAAAATCTACATTTCAATGCCCCGTGTGAAATTTTGGATTTTCGGCACCCTCCTGTCCCTTAACGTATGGCCCATATTGGTTTTGTGCCCAAATTTATACAAAATTTGAAATCAGAAAAATCTATATTTTGATATCTCACGTGGAATTTTTCAAAATTTCGAGCATTAGCCCGCCCTCCCTCACCTCCAAATCAGTTTTAATACATAACAATGTTATAAATGAAATCAGCATCTGGCTCATTCCATATCAAAACGACCCAAAAAGTAACTCCAGTCTTCAGATTTCGATCAACATTTTTTTGTGCCTTCCGCTTGATTGTCTTGTGAGGAATCATCGACATTTCGGTCCTACCCTTTTGAAGGATGGAGGGGGGGGGTTGCTCTTGTAGTTTTCGAGCAATCACAATTTTTCGTCTAACAGCTCAACTTTAAAGGCTCATACTTCGAGATTAGTTAGACTTGGAATAAATCTGTTTTCGCAGTTTTATAAGTAATCCAAAGGAGATTCGGAATCAATGGTCAAAATTTTAAAAGCTCAAATTTGAACTTTTGAGATAAAAGCTCAACTTTTCATGATGAATATGAAGGTTGAAAGCTGTCATTTAAAAATTTGAAAAAATTACCACAAATTGAACTTTTTATGCTAGTTTTAACTAATTAAATTTCAAAATGGAATCTTAACACTCCCGGGAGCACAAAAGTTCTTAATTTTGGTCAAAATTTCAAAAAAAAAAAAGGTAAAAGCGAAGTGATATATCGATGACTACTAATTTGAAGATGCTGAGTTTGATTATCAGCTTAGTTTCTCAATTCGGCCTTTCTAAAAATTCTCATCAGCCCCCTCAAAATGCTCGAACCCACGGTGGGGCACAGGGTATGTGCTTCGCAAAGTATGGCGTATTTCATGTAAAAAAAATTTTTGAAAATTTTTGTTCATAACTTCTTAAAAAATCTCTTTCAAGTACCAAATTAGAAAATTTTTCTCGAAATGACAGGATATCTCCCCCCTCCTCCCCAACTAATTAACATGATTAAATTTTCTCCAAATTGTTTGATATTTTAGAAAAAAATTGTTTGTTAAAATTTTCCTCCTTTCTTCAAGTTACTTTATTAAAATATTTTCTTAATTTTGATATTTTTTAACTGAATTAATTGAATATTTTAAGTTTGTTGAAATTTCACATTTCCGTGGGAAATTTTTTTCTGAAAAAGGGAAGAAATTTTAACAAAACAATTTTTTCCAGAATATACAAACAAGTTGAGGAAAATTTAAATATATCAAGGTGGAAATGCTGTTACTTCAAGAAAAATTTTCTAATCGCTACTAATGCGCCCAGTATAATAAAAATTAAAAAAAAAGTGTTTTTAGAAAATTATGAACAAAAAATTTAAAAAACGAAAAAATTTTTACAAAACAGTTTTTTTCTAAAATAATCTAAACAAGTTGGAGGAAATTTAATTATGTCAAAATGGGGGTGGGGGTACCCTGCCACTTTAAGAAAACATTTCTGATTGGATACTTATGAGTGCTTTTTAAAAAATTATGAACAAAAATTTAAATGAAAAAATGTTGACAAAACAATTTTTTTCCACAATACCTAAACAAGGGGAAAATTTAATAATGTCAAGTGGAGGGGATCATCCTTTTACTTTAAGAAAAATTTTCCAATTAGGTACTTATAAGAGCTTTTTAAAAAATTAAAAGCAAAAATAAAAAGAAAAGGTTTTTTTCCCAAAATATCTAAACAAGTTGGGGAAAATTTAATCATATCAAGTGGTGGGGGTACCGTATTACCTCGGGAAAAATTTTCCAATTGAGTACTTGTAAAAGCATTTTAAAAAATAATGAACAAAAATAAAGGAAATTCTCAAACATTTTTTTTTTACATATAACTGGTCATATTTCACGAACCGCGTCACTTGTGCCATAATTTTTTTTACTGGAAATACTACATTGTATTCGATACATTGTGACACGAACTATACATCTCTACCATTTTTAGTTTTTAAATTGAAATTTTTTGAAAATTTGCTCTAAATTTTTTTAAATAAATAATTCAAATTCCTACATCACAGTCCCTGGATATGTTTTGGATAAGCAACCCATGCTACATGAGTGCAATTTGTGTTGCTGTACTCGTGTTTGCGAAGAAGGTACTATCGAGACGGAACACCCTGTATATTTCGAACGTATAGGAATGCAGAAATTATTGATGAATTTGCCTCTCGGATATATAATCTGTAAGCTTTTTAGGGTCGCCTGTCTAGTATCATAAATGACGTTGTTGACACGATGTCATCTCGAATGCGAACGTACGTACGTACGTTGGGTACGTTACGTTACCGCAATGTCGATTTAAATTTATCTCAAAACGTTGATATAGAGGTTAATCCTTCTACCGCACAAACAAGTTATCTCTTTGGACAAGTTTTGCTGTAAAAAAAAAAAAAAAAAATGCAGGGAGAGGGGAAAATTTTTCGCAGATTAATCGTTTCTGCGATCAATTAAGCGTAACGAATTGAAAGTTCATTATGAAGGTTTTACACTGCGTTCTTTTCATTTATTTGTAAATCTTTTCACTGATTAATCTCTCTTGGTTACTTTAGTATGTTTTTTTCCCCCCGTTGTCTGCATTTTCGCAAATCGCAATCCCCGCGAGTATAACTCATTAATATTTTTTTTTTCTAGTCATTGAACGTGTGCTATTAGTTTTATATTACGTTCGTTACTATTTCTTTTTTATTTTTTTGTCTTTTCAAAATTGTATACTTTTTTAACAAACAGCAGCAAATTGGAAAAAAGTTAAATCTCAATGCGCACTCAATTTTCAACCAACTAGCTCCATTTTTCTTGGGTCATAAACGAATGAAACATTTATAACGTCCAAACTTCACGATAGGAGCTTATTTGAAATATAAAATAAAATAAAAAACAAAATTCGTCCTTGGTATTTTTTTTTTGTTCTTGTTGTTGTTGTTGTTGTCGTCGTCGTTGTTTAGCAAAACTATACGTATAATACCTCTCCCCCTCCCGCCCCGTACAATTCGTCCTGTATTATGTTTATTTTCGTAAATTTAATATCTGTATTTTTACCAACTTAAGCACGAATCTATTAAAAAAAAAGAAAAAATTTTAATAATAATAATAATGATAATGATAAATAAATAAAACGCTATAAGGTGTATGTCGTATGATTTCGACAGTATATAGGTACAATAGATAGGTAATCAAGAGGCAAACATAGTGCCTTTTTAATATCCGCATTTTATTATGTGAAAACTGTGCATTTTTGTACACATATACATTATTATATATATAAATACATTATTTATGTCCTATATGCAACTGTGAATAGATTTTTTAAAAATGAATTTTATTGGTGTTTATTTTTCAATGGAAAACAGTTGTAAATTTGTAATATTTTCTTATATAATTTATATATTTGATGTTGTTGATGTTTTTAATTGTAAGAACGTGCACATTATACATGTTTTACCAAGCGTATTTTAGCAAATTATATGTGCTACGTGGTATAAATTGAAAAATATCTTAAATAAATGGATGTCGAAAAATTTTGCGTTTTTATTTCACCAGGTAGGCCTGATACGCCGGAAGTATCTTTAGCCTGATTTTCCATGTCATATTGCGAATGAAAACCAGGCTATCACAGTCTATCGATCAACGCCGGATGAGGGGAGGGAGGGGATATTAACAAAATCTGATTTGGAGTCCTAGAAGACCATTAAGATGATTTTTAGTCGTGTCAGATATTTATGTTTATTTCTATTTTTATATTTTCTTTCCTCTCGAACATTAAAATCATTTACTCTGCTCGATATCGACCAAAATCGCTCCAATTCGGTCAATCG
>FIZR01010458.1:0-12299 GCA_900060175.1 Ferrisia virgata | reverse complement strand
CCCACCTCAACCCAACACCTTCTCTTCTTTTGCCCTTCTCTAAAACATGAAAGACAAACCCTAAACATCTCTGAAATCTCCCCAACAATCCCAGATTCATTAATTAAAATGAAAAAAATCCTCCTACTAATAAGCAGACTCAACCTGAGCTACCAAATTTCAGTTCTCACCTTCTCAATCTATTCAATTCCCTGGCGTAAAAGTCTTGAGATTATACACGCCCAGTATAATAAAAATTAAAAAAAAAAATCAAAAAATATCCGCAATTAGTTTCCTTGCGTTGTGTAAAGATTCAAAACCAATTGACCAGAAGTAAAATCGAAATTGGTTTCCGACTCCTGCTCTACGGTGATTTATTTTTTCAAAAAATAGTCCCAAGTATTGTTTTGACTTTACTTGTTAAATGCTGATCTTACGTCCTATATCTTCCACTGGGTAATCGAACGTGAATGGAAAATTCTAGAAAGTTAAGAACGTAGAAATAAATTATTGCAAATGTTTTAGACTACGTTGTGTCGCATCGTACCTCGAAATAATTATAAAGTCCCCCTTTTTTAAAGCTTTCTTTTTCATAATTTTTTTCCTCCGATTAGTAATTATGGAAGTGTAAAATTGCAATCTCTGCGAGAAAATTTTTTTTCATTAAAAATAAACCGCAGAAGAAAGGTTGCAGTCGAAAGCTCAAGATCTAGATGTTTTATCGTGTGCATCTTTTCCATTTTTTATGAATTTATGAAATTAATATCAGTTTGGTGTTAGTGAAATTGCGATTTACAACAAAATGAATTTTGACGACGCGAGTAGATATAAAATACATATTATTACACTTGGTACACATACCCACGAATTAAATTGAAGGTAAAAGAGCTACAGGTGTCGAGATGCAAACGTGTATGTGTAAGTGAGTAGTGGTATACGACGAGATTGATATCAGGTACATTCGAAGAATGTTTCGCGCTCGAGCTAGAAGTTTTTGCATCGGGCATACTACTTGTTTAAGGTACATGCTACATACTACCTACATAGCATGATCGGTATGACCGTGTGCGAGAGACCGGGAATTATCGCGAATAGATACCTGGTCGCCGGTAGCCGTACTAGGGCCGGTGTCGTCGTACCTGTGCGAATATTTCATTAGGTAATTAAATACACATGTGTATTGAATGCAGTAGAAACAGGGATCTGCGGAGCGGGAGCGAGAGCGGGAGCGGAATGGAGAGAGAGAAAAACCAATGGCGACTATGGTCGGCTTTTTTTAATATCGTAATGCTCTCTCGTATTATGTGTACTTTTTCGTGACCGTCTTTTTTTTTCTCTCTATTTTTTTTTTTTTTTTTTTATTTATTTCATTTTGGCTTCGTTTTATTTCTAATGTACTCGCGTGAAATATTATGAAAATATTCTAGATCGATATAACGTTTATTAAAATGAAAACGAGTAGTTAATAGTAATTTTATAAAACGCCTATGTATAGCGTGCGTACATATGTTTATACGTGTGTCTGGCTGTGGTAATAGGTTGATGTGTATTTGTACGTGTACAATGTATGTACTTGTACGCTTGGTAGTTGGTTGGTAGGTACACTGTGGTAAACGCAGGTGTCCCGGTAGGCTGATATAGTAGATAATGATGAAATTAATCGATCGTCCAGACTAATGAAACTGTTGTTGATGTGGGTAACTGGGTATTTCACCTGTATTCTTAAATGAACACTTGCTATAATGGTGGACTGGCTAGCGTGCCAAGGTACAGTCTCATCGTAGACCTGTCTAATATGACCTGTTTGCCCAACGGATTTACATGTTTTTGAAAAAACTTCCAAGTTCATTTGTTGCAATTGTCCGGATAATTGACACTTGGCAGTATCAATTTCGATTGGGAACTCGCTGTGTTTTTGTTTCAGCCACACTGGAAAAAGTACATTTACCTTGCTCTTTTTCTGGCTTATTGAATAATTTTCTGCCGCATGAAGGCTGGGAAAAACGAGTACAGTTTATACCTCTTTTATGAGCATCCTTTTGAGTTGGATTTTGACACAAAACGGCTGGAAACATCGTTGGTTTCGGTTTTTAATATTTTCATCACAAATATGCTGTTTAATTTGCTTTCTGTTCCACTTTTAAGTCGTCTTTGAAACCTCGTTTTCTGTACGAAAATCTTTTCTAGTGTAAGGTCATATGCATTCTCTGTATCGTTTCATAGTCGTAGAATCCGTAAAAGTGCATTGCGACAATTTTCGGGGCGACATCTGATACGCTCGACCGTCCCATCTCCCCCCTCCCTGATCAGCTGCCCCTACTCGAGAAATATTAATTACTCTACTTGGTAGCGGCAAGAATTATTCAAATTTGCTAGATAGGCTTGGTTTGTTGTATGTTATTGAAGTTTAAAGACTCAAGGTCAATATAGTGGGAAAGAGGAGAGAGTTCTCAGAATTCATGGTTCCCACACATCATGAAAACACAAAAAACACGTTTTGTGCAAAACTCTTTGGAAATTACGAAATTTACAATTTCGATTGTAAATTGTTGTATTTACTCGAGAACTTATTATGTATTTGATTTTTTTACAATTTTTATTCGAAAATTTAAGACACTTTTTCCTGATTAGAAAAAATTTTAGATCGTGGATATGTAATGCTGAAAACAATTAGAGCTCGGTATCTACATCTCTATTTTTTTTCAAGAGTTACTCTACATCCTGCGGATTTTGCTTTAAAGAACGATCACCCAAGTAAGGTGAATATTTTGATCTGTTGGTAAATATATTATGTTGATATTGGATTGATTTTGTGATTTTAAATTGAAATATTGCGGAAAATTAATAAAATAACGAGTATAGCGTTCATTATTTTTAAATTTTCTTTAATGTAATATATTTTTTAAAATAACGTTTCAATATTAAATGCGAAAATCATTCGTAATCATCTTTCATCGCGAGTTCTTGATCAAAAACTTCAAAAATCTGAAACACATTTTTATTTAAAATTGTTTTAATTTTTAATTTTTATTATTTTTTAATTTTTTTACATTTCAACATAAAAGAGTAAAAGTCGTAAATATTTTTAATATTTTAATTTTTTTAATTTTTCAATTTTTTTTATTTCTTAAAATAACATTTCAACATTAAATGCAAAAATCATTCGTAACCATCTTTCATCGCGAGTTTTTGATCAAAAACTCTAAATAAATCAAATACTCAACCCAGACATTTTAACACAAGGTCCACAAATCAACCATACTCATATCTTTCATCGTGAGTTTTATCAAACTTTCCCACCCTTGAGACACATGAAGTCCAAAAATCATAAATGTCACACTTTCCAAAAAAGATTCCCAGCCCTGAGACATATCCATGTCAAAAAAATATGTATAATTTATATATATCATAAACTGGTAATTTTTAATTCCTCGTTTTTTTTGCATTATTGAAAAAATTTTCGAAATCGCTCCGCTTGGCCTCCATTTTCCTCCTAAATAAATCATCCAGTAACTAAAAAAAGTACGAATTTTCATTTGTCAATTTCCGTGGAACTATGGAATAGAAAAATTATATTTTTTTTAGCCCCTTCTATTACAAACAGGGAAGAAATCGAATCGAAACCAAAGCTCTGAATGTCCGAATCACCCCTCTTCCTTCCCTTACAAAAGACATTTAGTTCAAGATCCAGTTCAAAACGATTGCATAAAATCAACTTGGGAAGAAGTTCGAACTCCGAAATCAAAACCAATACGATTTTGCTCCCAAGCATATCCCTTCATTTTGGGTATATTTTCATTTTTCAGCTTTATAAAAAAAATGTCGTCATCTTCTTACTCTTTATTCAAGTCAGAATAGATGAATTATGAAAAATCTGTCTTTATTGAAATTTGAAAATCGACTCGAATGAAGTGTAATATGCGGAGTGTCCCCTCTAAAACATCTTCCAAAGTATAACTGTTGCCTAGCTGCGAACCGTAAGGAGTACAAATAATTTTTTTTCAGCGAAGTTTGCGTTTTAACGTGTATAATTTTCATAAATTTTTTGTGCATATGGACGTTTGAGGAGTAAAGGGTCAAAATCCAAATGAAAAGTTCAAACGAAAAATAAACGCCGGATTCATATTGAGTATGTATGAATTAATCGAAAAGCACTCTTTTCCTAATTTTTTAACCAATTTGAAACATGAGAAAAAAATTGCAATTTTGTTGAAAAAAGTCATTACAGCGACAATTTTCCTATCAATACCAAATAACAATTTATAACGAGACAGAAATTTTGCATATTTACTATATGTGTCGATGGAAAATCGCAGAAAAGGGGCGCACCTCCTATCCCAAATTTGATTCAATACCAAGATTGGTGATGTTAGCGTAGTTTTCGCATATATTGAACCCCCTACCACTAAATTTTTATAACTGTAATAATGCACCACTCAAAAAAAATATCTAAACATTTTATTCGTCAAATCACATACATCCCCCCTCTCTGGGTGGAAAATTTTAGAAAAATTCATCTCGATAGGCCCATCATTCCTCTAAGCAAGTGAATGGGACTGAGACCTACTGATGATGATGATGCCTGAGTACAGAATTGCGTTTTCTCAATATTTTTAGCGCGGGGGGGATGATTTTTGTCTTTAAAATTTCTTACTGATAACTACTGATCTTTTGTGAAAATTTAAAAAATCTGAGGTTAAGGGCATTTTGCTTATTCTCATCTGAAAATATCCTTCATTGAATCAACTGTGCTGTGTAAGTTACAATTTTTTCAAGGTTTTGTTAATGTTTTAAATCACTCTGAAGGACATATATTATCTTTCAAAGGTCCTTAAAAATCAGAAAAATTCACTTTCAACGCTTTACTCAACTTCTTCCATTTTCCATTTTATAAAAAAATTTTCCATAACATTTAATTTTTATTAGTACTTTTAATTTAGATGATGGAATCGGTGTTTTTGAAAAATTTCTTTTCGTATAAATTCAAAATAATAACATGAAAGAGAAATTATCACAGCCCCTTTAATTTTCAAGGCTGGCAACTTATTCTAACAACGTTTTTTGTTCGTCTCCGCGAGCACTACCTGTGGTTAAATCTTGGTAGAAGTAAAAGTTTCGCGAATTCTATGTAAATACTAATTGTACAGAATTTCCAAATGACGAACATTATAATTTTTTTCTCTCGTGATTCCTTCTTAAATGGAACAACAAGGAACTACATGTATAAAAATTGAATGCTACGAAGTACGTAAGAATTTGATAAATTTTGTGTCAGTTCGAATGGTATATGCACCATTGCACCGCGTTTTACATAAATAAATTGTTGCGTCTACTGATTAATAGAAAGGTAATTCGCTATCTCGACGTTCTAAGTGTTTCGCAGACCGCTTTCAATAGATATTTGTTGGTGTAGGTTACATACGAAGAAACAAAATGGTATAATACGCGTTCAAGGAGAATTGTACGTGTATTCTGACGACCATCTTTTGAATCGTCGAGAAACCGTAAAAATGTTAACGTTTGCCTTGCTAACGAGATTTAAAATCAAGAGCCGATGACGTGATTGGAGGTTCGATCTATAATTGACAAATTTGTTCGCTTAAAAATAAGGACGATTTTCTATGTTTTCAAATATGACCATCGATATTGTATTGCTTCGATTTTTTGTTGTTATTGCGTTATCGCTCTAAAAGGGCTTACTCATTACGACAATTTCGATTTATTTATGATCTCATTTCAAAGATCAGTGAGATGTGAGAACTACCTGCCAGTAATACCAGCGATTATATGTACATATAGTCGTCATTTTTCAATGAATAAATAAATGAAGTTGCATAGAGCAAATTGTGATGAAAAAGTTCGTTAATTCATCTATCCGATAAATTGATCCTTAATATTTTTCGTAATTTTTATTTCAATTTTTTCCAACTGCATACGTACCTACTCGTCGTTATTGAATCATTATAAATACTTCACTTGATTACAAAAATTCAAAAATATTTGGTGAGGAATGGTTTTTTGGACCAAAATGCATACTATATTTGGCAAATTACCGATCATCAGTTAGTTAGTGATGGAAAATTGCACCATGCACCAACACATCTACGAATGGTATCCAGAAACTACTTATAGCGGGTAATTTTTTTTTTAATGGTACAGCTCGGCGAGTAGATGAAATAATGGTTAAAACGTGTAAGCTGTATTTTTTGGTGTCTTAAGTGTCTATGAAACACGTTGGTAATTTGTGTACCTCTAACCTAGGTTGAAAATAGCTATATTGTTTTATAAAACGTGTTTTTTTTTCGCCTTCGAGTCATGCAAAAAATGAACACCGAATCACAAAAAAATTTCACTTTCATTGTAACGAAACCGACAACCAGCCACGAGAATCTCGCTTTATCGAAGACGACGATGCGGTGGTATATGAAATGGGTTTTGGAGGAAACTCCAACGTGAAGAGGAGGGCGCTAATTGGTGCAGTATTGAGTTAAAATTTCTCCTATTAAAAATTTATACAATATGCAAATTTATTTCCGTAGAAGAAATCCCATCTTTCGCTGACTCAGATGTACGTTCTTGTAATCGAGTGAAGTAAAAAATGACCAAAGTGAACTATCGTTCGTGAGGCACCTTTTCTTTGGGGTTCATTTTCGAACATAGAAATCGAAGCAGTGACAAAAACTGAAACGAATGGCCATCAAAGAATCGATATCCGAATGCGAATATTGAAAAAACCAGTCTTTTATATGAATAATCTGGAGAATTTCATGTTCAATTCTTGAATTTTTATTTAATAAAAAAATATGCTTCGACATAAGCCGCTTGAAATTTCATGAAAAATTACTTTCTTGTCTTGACGGGTGTGAGTAGAGGAGAGAGGGGGAGGGTAATATATGACATTGAAATTTTTGCTGCTGAAGCTAATTTCCGACGAATATGAACTAATTCAAAAATCTTGTGGAAAATTAATTTTTTCCGGAAACTCCGAATCAGCTGGAAACTTCCAAAAATGAATTTATGAGGTCAAAATTAGATAGGATTCGAATTTTTAAAATTCGGTGTCTAATACGTTCGGAATTTTCATGTTCAAAAAGTACAAGTCATACCAGCCTCTTGAAATTGTTCGAAAAACTACTTTCAAGCCTCTGTGCCAGATGGGAGGGTTTTTGGGTGTTGATACCCGTCTCTTATACGAAAACGATACGAATTTTCGTAGAAAATTGACCTCTCAAGTCCAAAAAACAGCCTAAACCACTTGAGTGAGTATTTCTGAAAAAGCAGTTTTTGATGATTAAAACACCAGTGTTGGTTTTCAGAATTCGTGAGTACTAAAAATTTGAGCCCAGCTCTGAAACTCTCGCCTTGGAACAATTAGGTGCATGGATTTACCCCCCCCCCCCCCCCCCCCCCCCCCCCCCCTGGATTTTCCCCCCCCCCCCATCTCCACCACCACCAATAGGAAATATTATAAATTTATTCGTGAGTTACAAATGTGTGTTCAAAATATAGCAGAAATTAAGTTTTCAATTTCACCAGTATAAGTAGTTCTATTTTTATGAGCAAAAAATTTTTCAATTTAAAAATAGACCATAAATTGGAAAAAAGAAAGTTCAACTCCTCTAAAAGGCGCATCCAAGGCCTGTAATAAATCTCCATACCAACTTTCAGCTTCTTAGCCCAGCTGGGATGAGGGAGGAGATATTCAGGGAATAAACTCGACACATGAGAAAAATCGACCAAAATACCTTCGAAACACCCAAAAAGCACATCTAGGATCAGTACAAAATCTACATTCCTAATTTTGGACTTCTAGCCGAATTGGGGGAGAGGGCGATGTCCGAGGAACAAACTCAAAAAATAGGAAAAGTTGTCAAAAAAATAACTTTTTCATGATTGTGAGAAGGTGCAAAGAGGTTAAAAAGTCGAAACCTTCAATAGCACATCTAAGACCTATTCTAAATCTGCATATCAAATTTTAACTTTCTGGCTCAATTAGGAGGGGAATTAAATGAGGAACAAACTCAAAAAATAAGAAAAACTAACGAAAAAACTACATTTTTGGGACTGTGAAGAGGTCCAATGAAGCTGAAAAGTCGAGATCCCCAAAAGACACATCCAGGACCTCTTCTAAATACACATTACAAATTTCAACTTTTCAAGGTCAAAAAGGGAGAAAACCCTCATATCTCCCCTCTCAATTAACCTAGGAAGTTGATTTTTTGATATGTTATACAATTTGGATTACTTATCGATTGGCTCCGAAGCGAATATTTTTTACGATTTCAGCCCCTCAGCACCCCTCCACCAAATTTGGATACAACTGAACTGTTGACCGGAGGTTACCTCCATTACAGAATATCAAATCCTCTACTAATCGAAGCCTGTTTCCCAAATTTGATGGATTATGTGCGGTATCGAACTGAGCAAATAATTTTCAGTTTCGGGGGGAAAAAATATATATTTGACATGACCGAAAATAGTCATAATGGTCTTCTAGGAACCCAAAACAGATTTTGTTGATACCTCCCCCACACCCCTCCCCCCTCATCCACTGTATGTCGATAAACCGTAATACCCTGGTTTTCATTGACAATACGACTTAGAAAATCAGGCTAAAAATGAATTTCTGCGACTAAAATTTTCGGCTTTTTTGAGGCTACTTAGTTTCAATTAAATCTGAGTCATTCAGTGCGAAAAATTCTAGTATAAGTGAAAATTTCATCTATTTTATGACTGAGTCAATATTAGTGAAAGTTAAATTTTCATCAATTGACGTTTTTGAAATTCTGTATATTGTTGTTCTTGAAGACAAATACAATCGTATAATAAATTATACGATGATTTTGAAAAAAAAAATGGAAAAATATGTATCACGTTGAACAAAATACTTGAAAATGATGACTCGATCGGTTGAGCTGGTACTTGTTCGTGCATATTTTTCATCATCACTTCAAGATTAATAGCTTTTTCTTCACGCATTATGATACCAGTAATATTATTTATACTTATGTTTATTTTATTTTCTTCGCAGGGACCGGAGAATCGGGGAAATCTACGTTCATTAAACAAATGAGAATTATTCACGGTTCCGGATACTCAGACGAAGATAAAAGAGGTTTCATTAAATTAGTTTATCAAAATATTTTTATGGCTATGCAAAGTATGATACGTGCCATGGATCTCCTTAAAATACAATACGCCGATTCTTCGTGTATAGTAAGTACATTATCGTCGATAGTACCGTATTTTATTACTTTCATACGCATCCTCGCGGTTCTGCTGCGTAAGATTTTATTTTTGGATGCATTTTTTTTTGTGAGGGTGTGTGTGTGTGTTCTAACGTTTTACATATTAATTTGCGCTAAAAGTACAGCGCGCATGTGAGCGATTTTTACGAACGAATGCGAATTGCACTGTTGATTAAGAGCAGAACGACGGCGGCGACGTATGCGGAGAATCACGTGTTCTGTAAGTTGGCCCAAAAACGGATGTTATAATAATTTTATATCTGTAGGATTTGACGGCGAAGTATCGAATACAGTACGTACGTACACGATACATGGGTGGCAGTGAGTGGTATGTGGCTGTATGGAAAAAGACCATAGATACTGAACGAGGGTAGATTTGTTGTATGCGTTTGCGTCGACGACGATGTAGAAGAATAGATAGAACAAAAGTACCTATTCTGAGGCGAGGGCACAGACGCGCGGGCGACGTAAAAGAAATTGATAATGTCAAACCGATAATGAGGAAAAATTATTAATCACCTCGGTACCTTTTGGTAGAAAAGAAAATACCGGTACGTGTTCGTTGGATGAGTGTTCGGATCGACGGAAAGCTCGCTATTGTTTGCACAGGACGTTCGCCGCGCAAAATGCGAATATTATTCGCGAAATCTCCATTCATTTTAGCATCGAAATTGAGAGCTGTTAGGGTGAATTAAGGGTGTGTAATGGGCGAAACACGCATCGTTTCGACAATGAGAGAACGATAGGAGAGGAGCGGAGAGTGGTTTATAATACGATGGCGATATGGCGATCATCTGATGGTTACTTACATAAGGTTTGGGATACTCGGTATGGACATCGAAATTTATGTACATATGTATTTATGGTGTATACTAAATACGAATGTATTTTCTCTTTGCTTATTTGTATTTTCAAGGAATATGGTTTATTATAACAGGTTGTTGAATGAGACTTAAAAGTTTCGCGCAAAAAGTTGTACATTTTATTATTGATAGTTTATTTGTATATTCTTTTCTCAAGCGCGTCCGTTCCATTCCGTATCATAATTGAATGTATCATTGTATCAATAGTAATGTGTATGTATGCACACGGATGTATTCCTCGTGCTGAAATTATTACACGAAATTCTGTAGCGCGAGAGATATTTGAGCTGTACACGGGAATTCTTGCTTCTTTTTTTTTTTTTGGCAATGTTCGAGTAAACAAGGAAATTTATAGATGCACTTCTGTTCTTCTCACAAAATAATTCGGATGTCTTCAATTAAGATGAGTTGTGTTTTCATTTTTTTCCGAAAATCGAAATGTTGGAAAATGGGTTCAAAT
Organism: Ferrisia virgata; assembly: GCA_900060175.1. Classification (NCBI taxonomy): domain Eukaryota; kingdom Metazoa; phylum Arthropoda; class Insecta; order Hemiptera; family Pseudococcidae; genus Ferrisia; species Ferrisia virgata. The sequence goes on along the minus strand of FIZR01010458.1, from coordinate 1,749 downwards.
AAACGTGGTGAAATTTTCATCTTCCAACTCTTCGTAGAAATTTCAGTAATTCAAAAATGTGGAAATTTTTTCATCAGAAATAGCTTTAATACGACTACTTTCATATGTAAAGTTGATTTTCAAACTGCATCCTGTTTTCTGGGACCAAATCAAAAGTATTATTTTTTACGTATTTACTAGGCTGGCCTTAATTTTACTTTTTTTTGGAGATTTGCTAACGTTGGGGTCACATTAGGTACGAAATGACCTCAGAAATATGTTAAACAAATTTCAGCCCCTAACTTAATTTTTTAAACTTGTAAAACTCATTTAAAGTTCGAAAATTTTCAAGAAATTGAATAAAAACTGTTTTGAAAAGTTTTTCCAAAATTGAAATTATTATATTGGGAAATTTTTGTCATTTCACCTTTTTTCTCGGAGGTTTTTAGGAAATGCAATTTTTTACGTTTTTCACGACTTTTCCGAAAAACCACGGAGGATGTTTTTTTGAATAATGCGCAGAATTTCAATAAGAATGGTTTATTCAAATTTTTTTCGAGAATTTTTTCACATCATTAAAAAATTTTTTTCGATAAATTCTTAGTAAAATAGACCGAGTACACTGATGTTTGTTTATTTAAAGTGTGTTTTTCCTATTTTGCCCTTTTCAGGAGTCCTCAATTGGTATTACATCGTACTAAAATTTAGTATAAATGGTTCAGAAAAATATGAAAAAATTAAAAAATGAAAAATTACCATTAAGAGTCTAAAGTAGATGAAATGTGTCCCTGTATTGATAAAATTTTTTTTTCAAAAAAATCGTTTTCGCAATTTTTACCATTTATTTGAAGTATGTAAGAAAAGATCTTCTTTGAGTGACCTGGAAAAATCGTCTGTAGAAGATAAAATCGAAATATTGCGCTTAATATTTTAAAATTGATGTCCTAAATCCATTTTAGGGGGGGGGGATGTTTCTCAAAAAAAAAAATTCCTTTGTGGTTTTTCAGAAAATCGTGACAAAATGTACGAAGTAATATTTTTTAAAACTCCCGGAAAAAGAGAGAAATGGGAAAAATTTCTCAACAATGATAATTTCGAGTTCAAATATGTATAATAATTCCAATTTTGGAAAAACTTTCAAAAAAAATTTGTTACTCGATTTTTCGAAAATTTTTGAAAATTTCCGAACATCAATTTTCATATTGAAAGAAAATGCCTTAATTATGGTCAAACCATTATGGATTTAGCTTCGACGTAAATATAGTGAATATTTCAGGAAATACGAAAATGCTGAAAACGAAAATTCACTAAAAAATTACTTACAGTTTGTACTGAAAATTTTGGACATAATCCATGACTTTTTCATCACTTAAAGCGTGCCTTTTTGGCCTTGTTCATGATTTACATCTTCTTGTAGACAGCCTAAAATATCCATTCACGAGGCCCAAATCAGATGGGTAGCAATTTTGATCTCCTTCAGGTAAATTCTCTGGGCGAGCATTTCAGTACCAGTATATGCCACCTGATTACCTAGTGAAAAAAGTTGGGAAGAGGTAAAACAACTAAGTAGAATTGTGAGAAAAAATAGATCATGAAAAAATCATGAAATTAGATTTGAAGCAACCAGTAGACATCTTGGAGGTATTTGACTTTTCCAACCAATATGAAGCTATTAAAAAAGGCATAATTTTTCTTCAAGATTTCCGAATTACTGGTACCAAATCTTGTAAATCAAAGCTTGAATGAATTTTTTTTTAGTGAAATATTGGT
>FIZR01010457.1:0-12050 GCA_900060175.1 Ferrisia virgata | reverse complement strand
TTTTTTTATTTACTTTTGTTGTTTACCAAAGTACCAAAAAATTATGTTACTGTCTGTACTAAGTAAGAAATTAATAATTGTTTGAAGTTTTTATTAAAATTTAAATCGATTTATTATAAAATTGTTTTTTTCCTTTTTCATAATGCGATCTCACATGTTTTTATTGTAGGTAGATTCCCACATGAAATCATAACAAAAATTTAGTATTTTGAATTTTTATTCGGTCATTTTTCAATTTTATTCGGCAATTTTGAGCCCGAACCCCCCCCCCCCCTCAAATTTCGGTTCGCGTTGCCTCTGTGCCCGCCCCTCTATGAAAAGAATCTCTTGTGGATCAAAAATCATTATGAGATTGTTTTAATTTTCAATTTTCATCAACCAGGCTTTATTTACTACGATCTGTTACAGAAGTAGCAATACGTAACTCAAATGTAGGAGGAATTTAAGTTATGATTTGATTAAAAATGACTGTTTTTTTCTCATTTTTATCATAGTATCTTGTACTATATTGAGCTTTAAAGTCGTTGGTATACAGGTTAATATTATCTGTTTGGATTTAAATTTTGAACATGTACGTTTTAGATCAAAATGTACAAAGTTTGAAAAATTTTCAAATCGACCCTACCTCCATTTTCACATGTGTTTGATTTGGTATAGATTTTCTTTTTTTTTTTTTTTTTTTTTTTTCTCCTTTCTAGAATTTATACAGTTGGTTAATTAGATTCGTACTTATTGCTACGTGCATCCGATAAAATACCCAGTCCTAAAAAAAAAATAATAATAATAATAAAATAAATAATACACGTACGTAACGAAACGCTGCCAAGTATAAATAGACAGTACCTAAATGTGTATTATATTTTTTTGGATATTCTTTTTTTTTTAAGATCCTAATAACTGTAGCAACCTGTTCGGTCGTCGTCTTCGTCGTCGGTTATCTCTCTGTTCGACTACCTATTTTTTCGGCTTATTGATGGAAAAAAAAATAGTAGTAAAAAAAAAAAAAAAAGAAAAAATAGGTACAGGTTTTGGTGGCTCGAGCTACTCAGGCCCGGTGTACCAAGAGGCGCACAGGCAACAGAACAACAGGTGAATTACCAAAACGCCTTATATCTTGGGCGCGGTGCGGTTGTCCGTTCGTGGCGATTTAAAAGATACGAAATTAAAACCGCGTCCTGACCCTAAAGGAGCAGGTGCAGTGGCCGCGGATGGGCTGGTGTAGTGTCTGCGTGTGTTGCAACAACATCGAGCACAATTACACAAAGAGCAACAAAACTCGTAAAGGTGAATGAGAGACCCAAGCAGACGACCATAAGTGCTAGAAAGAGAAAGAAAACTAAAGATGATGATCAATATATGTATATATCTATATATAGTATCGTATAGATATACGGTATGTGTACTAGCAAGAAAGACACGTAGAAGTCTGTATCTAAGAGGTACGTACGTACGTACCTCTACCTACATATGTGTAATAGTATGTTGTTAGTAGGTACTCGTAGGTACCAAAGATGTATGGTACAACAAGAACGACGACCACGATGGAGAAGAGAATGTGCAATACGCGCAGGTGCTAGAGACGGTTGCCGCCACGCGACCAGCGACGTGCAAGGTTATGACCGTCGTGGAAATTATCTCTTTTTACTATCGTGATATATAGCCCGTTCTTCTCTCTTTCTTAAATAGTAGTAGCCTATCTTCCTGGTTATCGAAGAAGAGGTACCTACAATTTTTTCGCTGTTTTGTTTTTTTTTTTTTTTTTTTTTTTTTTTTTTTCTGTACCGAAGTATGTCTTGGCTGACTTCCTTTAGGTACAATTGGAGGAGGTGTGGAATGGAATAAATTTATCCACGATAGAAATTTATTTGAGAATTTTTTCGTTTTGTTTTCCTTGTGTGAAAAAAATCGACTACGAAGGTAGTGTGGCGTGGTGTGGCCGGGTGTACCCCGATACTGGTGTTGAAGGACTCTACCATTTACCTACGATGCTGCGGTTATGGTCGCGTGTGGTATGATTTTAAATCAGATTGTTTTAAACGGTAATGTATCGGCAATGATTTCAAATTAGATTAGTTACCGTACGATTTAGTCTCGCTATGGTAATTGGCGATATGCGGGTAGGTACATAGATAAATATACGGGTTTCATTCATTTCTTCCGCTCTGTAATGAAGATTCATTGCAGACTACGATGCGGTTTCATCAGTCTAGCTTATTTTTAATTCGTCATATTGTAGCTGTAGGGTGGCGTATATTTGGTTGGTGTTTGGTACGTTATTAGTACATGGTAATGACGGTTTATGTGGGGAATGTGTGTTTGATTTTTCTTCTTCTTCTTCTTCTTCTTCTTTTACCTTAAGTGGTCATTAGTCACGTTTCATTTCATTCAACCGTTCGAGTATCTCAACGAAGGTAGTAATTTGGTATGTACCAAATTGATAGAGATTGAATGATAGATTGGTCTTATCTGAGTGGAAATTGGTTAGCATGATGAAGATTTAAAAGCATCGTCTAGTATGCTTTTTGAAGCGTTGTTGTATTTTTCTGCTGTGTGCTTATCGAGTTCTCTACTGTCAGGTGATATGAAACTGCAGGAGTAATTAGGCAACAAATTGACGAAAATTTTGAACTAATTTGAAAATTTATTGAGAGACCTTCGTTATTTGAGTACCACCGATGGCTTTTGTAACTCAACTAATTGTGTTTTAAAGGTGTATTCTTTTTTGGGTGAAGTTTTTATTCGGCCAATTAAGTATAGGTAAGGTACCTTTGGTCGATGTATTTTTGCTTTTTTCAATCGTTAATGATGTACGAAGTTGGTTGATTTTTGGATTTTATTCGAGTGAAGTGAATTTGATGAATTTTATTAAATTTAGATTTTGTAATGAAAGTGCCAAAGAGAGATTGAGAAGAGAAAGTAGAGAACGATTGCTAGGTAAATTTATGTGTAGTACGATTTTGAAAGGTAAAATCTAACACAGTCTAAACATGGTTCATTACAGACAAAATGTACCAAATTGACAACTCTTTAGATGCCAGTTTAAAGACCGCCAATTGCTTGCACACTTTTAAAATGTATCCGCTCGATTTTTTATCCGTATAGTATATTTATGACCTTTTTTAGATGTTAGTTAGGTACAAAGATTGAAGTTTGGAAAAACATTCTCTAGATCAAAAACGGAGCAAGTGAAATAAAAAACGAAATATGAGCAATTCCTGCGTAGCAAACCAATGGTCTAGAAGTTGCTACTCTTGTAGTCTAAAGAGTCCAGCTATTAAAAATTTACCGAGACAGTTGAAGTTTGGCTCTGATCTCGAAAGTTGGGGTATGATTGTATACCTATTTACAAAAACACCAGTTTAACAATTCCCAGCAACCACTTTCGAGCATATGGAAAGTTGAAAAGTTTTTGAATGTTTTGAACTTTTATCCGGAAAGTTTGATGGGTCAAACCGGTACTGTTGCATAGTATTTTTAAAGCTGAGTCCAAATATTCCAGTCTGCCAGGTCTAAAACACTGCCAAGGAACTGTGGGATGAGGTTCAAAACAGTGTTAAAAATCGAAAATTTTCATTGTTTTTGCTTCTTCCTCAGATGCTACAGCCTGAACTGAAGTATTGCGAGATTTATCCAACCGGAGGGGGGGGGGAGAACGCTAATTTATGTGACAATTTTTGTAGTGTTATTTATCGAAATAGTAGCTTTCAAAGTCGCAGAATTGATATCTGAAGTGGAAAATAGTGCCAGATTCAAATTTTGTAATCTATAACAATCTGTACTTCGATATATCACCTCATGTCAAAATCATCGTATATTTGGTTTGTTATACCCCTCGTCCCTCCCCCCCCCATTTTTATGAAATTTTTCAAAATTATAATTTGAAAATGAAATATTGCCTTTTAAAAAGCTTTTTGAGTAGCCCTGCTCTCTCCCCGCAGCGCGAATTTCTTGCAAAATTGTGAGCGATGTATCAAACGACACTAAAATTTTAAATGGATTACAAATATTCTACTTAAAATTACGACACCTCTTTAAACCCCTATTTTTTTGGGACCCAACATTTGGAAAACTGTTATTTTCCAAACAGCAAGACCATGTGAAGGATGGTGAATCGACTCCCAGCTGAGATTTACAAACTGTCGAGTGCAAGTTGGCCAGTGAAAAAATTTGGCTTTCTACTGCTCTTATGGCCCTTCCTGTTGTCCTTAAAGAGCTTGAAATATCGGGTTGTATTTATCGTATGTAATTCTCAACTAAATTATTTCATATAAAGGGTGTGTGGTGAAGTGGAGGGCCAAAATGTTTACTTGTGCTTTTCAAGATCGTGGAGGCCAACTTGCACTGCATAGTTCGAAAATCGCAGCTGGGTATCGATTCACTATTCTTAACTGGTCATGCTGTTTGAAAAATCACAGTTTTTCAAACTTCGGGCCTCAAGTATTAGAGATGTAAAAGCAGTGTCGATATTCCAAGTAGAATATTTGTAATCAGTATAAAATTTTAGTGCTTTTTAATACATCGCTTATAATTTTACAAGAAAGTCACTTTTGGAGACTAGAGCCCCATGGGAAGTATTTTAAAAGCGGAGATTGGGATTGAAATATTTTTGAAGGTTTTGGATCGAGCACAAAGGGGCAAAAACACCTTCGTTAACCATGTTCTTCGAGTTTAGCTCTTTCTTCATGCTTTTCTACTGTCGATTGGCATAATTTTCAGTCGTCAAGTTTTTTGGACGAAATCTCATAAAAGATTTGAATTTAGGACAGGTTCAAAATTTCTATCCCCCCTCTCCCCAACGGTGCTCAGCTTATGTGAACAGGGTTACAGGAATTCTTTTAGTAATGAAATTGTGGATGGTCTAACCAAAAAATGAGTATTGATTTCAAATTTCAGGTATCTCCAAATGGGTGTTGGAGACGGGGTTATTTCCCTACCCCTCCCCCCTTCACCCCAATCTTGGCTTATCTCATTTACTTATCTCATTAGCAAAGTTCATGTCACGTCAATTCAGAATTCATTATTGCGTAAAATGATTTTCATAACCGATTAATTTTTGATTTATAGTACTCTTATACCTTTTACCAGGTGTTCAAAAATTGCCAATTTTTTTTACCATGTTAGTACTTGCTATCGTCATAATCACTTGACCTTTCTGAGAAAAAGTAATTACCTGAATTAGATGAAGATTTTAGGGTAAGTTACCCGTAACCCAAATACTTTTCCTTCAAAATTCATATAAATATTTTTTCCAATTACCTCGTAATAACCGAGAGATAGATATACATAAATTCATAAAAACTATCAAAATTTTATCAATTTAGTCATCATTAATTTGAATAAATTACCATACCATTATCGTCATGAAGTTCACCAGTAAGTAATTACCATTTATCAGTAATTAATGCGATAGAAGGCGCGTTTTCATTGTTACGTATTGAATATGTGTTCGAGTAATTGTGACCATAATCAATCCTCCTTCTCCTCCTATCATATTGAACTATAAACTGAAACGTGGCATTTCAAAATCAAAAATCTTGCTTCACTTCGTAGTAGATCGCATCCTCGAACAAAAAACTACTTTTACCAGTGCTCCAATAGGTAGGTCTAGGTAGCTAGCTAGGTAGCTGAATACCTATAACTTCTTATGTTTGTATAGTTCTAAATTTTCGAATTGATGATCTATGGCGAATGAAAAACACAATCGCCATTTGCTGGGCCCCAATTTCCGTCATCATGCGTCAATAGCTCGAGTATATCCTGTGTGGCTGACAAACGTTCGCACTTCTCGTCGTGTCGTATACACGAAGGTACATGGCGTTACGAAAAAATCCTACCGAAAAAACATTCCTTATCACCTGGTACGATCTTGCGAGAGGCGATCCGCGTGTCCATCGATGACACACGGCTTGTCGGCGGCCACTTCAGAAGCGGCTACATTTGGCTGGAGCTGGACGACGACGGACGCGATGATTACGTCGCCGAGCCGCGCCGGTTCGTCTTCCCTTTACCTTTACCTTAAATTATAGTAAAAATCGTCGTCGTAAAACCGGACTAGTTTTTTTTTTTTTTACCCTTCACCCGAACCGCTCGCTGGATAACACGTTATATTGCCGTTTGCGAATGATTCTAAAAAAATTTTATAGTGTTTACCTAAGCTATGGGTAAAGAGGTATGTGTACGAGTATGTGTATTTCTGACGTTGGTTATATGTACGTCGAATGTACGTCGTTATATAGGTGTATTATGGTGGAAGAATTATGTTCATTTCTCGCGTATAGATATATATGCATACTCGAGGAGCTTGTAATACGATGTAGTATATAATATCGTCTTCGTCGTCGTATCAAGAGTAATTAAACTAGCAGCGTAGACCTTGGAGTTATTAGGGTTTGAAGAATATGACGACTACGACGACGACGACGACGACGACGACGATGATGATGATGATGATGGTGATGGTGAAGAAGAAGAAGAAGTAGAAGGGAAAAAAATGCTATACAGATGTCCTTTCGTGATAACATTCGACAAAATTATTCAACGCGTTGAACATCTTCGTTCTTCGTTTATGATTATTATTAAAATATCGATCGTATCAGCTCACTCGATGCGAGCTATGTTCACCTTGGGAACATCATTCGCGAGTCATTGTTTGCGTTTTATCGTATACATATGTAAGATTTTTCTATAGAGTTCTTTACAGTAGTAGACTTATGGTTGCGTGATTTTCAAAGCATACATAAGCGACGATTATTTTGCTGATTTTGTAATTACCTAATTAATAGTCAAGAAGAGAATTACACTACTGGTCGTATACGTCTCAAAACCCCTAAAGCGACGTGTCAAAATCAATTCTATCCTGAAATGTATGAACCCAGGATAATTATAAATTTTTGGACAGCTCACAGTCTCAACTTTCTGAAAATGTATTTGATTTTGAAAAAAGACCAAAAAAATATGAAAATTGATGAAAATCGATTTTTTTTGCCCAAAAATCCAACCCCTATCGTTTGTTACTTGAGTAAAGTTGAGCAAATTTAAAACTCATAGATTCTATTTGGTGTCGAAGATGTACAGTTTACGTGGTGAAATTTGTTTTCAATTTGCTTCATACGAACCGATTCTAGCTGTGCTCAAAAGTAGGTACCTACCTACCTACCACGAAGTTACCGAAACTGACTGAAATATTAAAAAAATCGTAAATACTCGTATGTCGTTTATACTCTAATTTCAGATCATAGAACTCGAATCTTTCTTCAGTTTTGACCGAACTTGATTTTTTTTTGGCTCAAAATTCTCAATTGAAAATTTAAATTATTAGATTTGAGATGAAAAACTTATCCGATGAACTCATTGATACTATTTGGTGTCGAAGATGTACAGTTTACGTGGTGAAATTTGTTTTAAATTTTCTTTATACGAACCGATTCTAGCTGTGCTCAAAAGTAGGTATCTAGCTACCTACCACGAAGTTATCGAAACTGACTCAAATATTAAAAAAAATCGTAAATACTCGTACGTCGTTTATACTCTAATTTCAGATCATAGAACTCGAATCTTTCTTCAGTTTTGACCGAACTTGATTTTTTTTTGGCTCAAAATTCTCAATTGAAAATTTATGTTATCAGATTCGAGATGAAAAACTTATCCGATGAAAAATCTAACCTAAAATTCTAGTCGGATGGGTAAATTTACCCAGTCTATAGGTACTTTAAACGAGTATTTTCTAAAAGTTGAAAGAAATTAATAGTTTTATGTATTTTTTGAGGATAAAAAAAAGCTCGGATTTGTTTCCAGCGTATAAAATTACCCTGATTTCGACACCTTGTACGATTGTTTTTCTTAAATTTCAAATTTCACAATTTTGGCTCAAGATTACTTTGAAAATCAGTAAAATTCACCAAAAAACAAAATTTTCAAATGAATAAAATTATCGTGCGAGGTATCTAAACGGAGCCGGTTTGACTTGCTGAACACGAATCCGGGCTTAGTTTTTTCGTTTCATACTAGCTATTCCTTCTCAGAGCTCATCAACAGAGAGAGCATTGAGATGAAAATTCAATTTCTCGAAATTATTCAAAAACATTGATCTAGGTGTCTAGATCAGAGTAAATTTAAACGCTGAACACGAATTTTAGCCAAGTCTCTTCATCGGATTCGCTTTTCATTTCAAAATTGGCGAGTCAAACTTTCAAGCGAGTTCAAGCGAGTTTTTTTAGGCAAAAAATCGAGCTGAGTCTAAACTTATGAAAAATTCGAGTTCTACGATGCAAAATTAGGGTTTAAGCGACGTATTTCCGAATTTCTAATTTTTGAGTCAATTTTTGTAAGTTTGTGATAGGTGGCCATTTTTGAAAAAAAAAATTTACCACGTAAACTGTACGTCTTCGACACCGAATAGAGTTCAACAGTTTTAAAATCGATCATTTTCCCTCGTGTGAATATTGTTTTGAATTTTTAATGTAAAAATTTATGATTTTGATCACGTTTTTAATCACATTGTTACGTATAACGACTTTGAAAGTTCATTTGATGAAAAAGCGAATACATCGTGTGAAAGCAGACTTTTTTCTGAAAATATTACCAGGCTATTTACTTTTATTCGAAGGAAAAAATCAAAATTTCACTACAACAGTGATACGCAAAGACTGTTGCGAAATCATTAAAAATTTCGAAAAACGAACGCTGTTTAAAAAAACGTAGAAAGGAAGATTTAACGTACAAAACATTCGAAAATTACGAAAAAAGTTTTGCCAGAGCGGTAATGACGGGAGTTTGATTTTTGAGTACGAGAAATCGATTTTCATCATTTTAAACATTTTTCAACAGGTTATAAGGCTCTTTTTATGGGGTCTTTTTTCGAAATTAAGTAAGTACATTCTCCGAAAGTAGATATTCCGAGTAGTTCAAAAATTTAAAATAGTCTGAAGCTTGGATTTTTCATGATCGAAAAATCGCACGTTGAAAAAAATGTTAGGAAGATGAGCAGATTTATTTTCCAACTGAGCAAGCTCAATTTTCTGACTGAATCTTTTATTTTCGGCAATTTTTTCACCCATATTTGAAAACAGAATAAATTGAAGTAGCCAGCAATGTTCACTGGAGTAGGCGATTGGCAAATTTTTTCCTAGTTACATAAATTAAGTAAATAGTATAGTTGGATAGGTGAGGGCGAAATTTTGAAAAAATCGAATTTTTTAAACGTTAAAAACAGCATAATTTCAGGTTTTACGAAGAAAAAGAAAGGTTTTCAGTTATCGTAAGTACGTATTTCGAGTTCAGTGACCATTTTTGCCTTCTACAAGAGAGAAGAGATTTAATGGAATTTTTTATTTAAAAGAGCGATGAAAAATATAGGCCCCCGTGGAGCGAGGGCAAAAATTTCAGAAAATGATATGGTATGTTATCGAATCGAATCAAAACACCGCCAACAACTGTAAATAAAAGAGAAAAAATATACGAAAAAATCAAACTCATCCAGACTGCCTTTTCGAATAGATACAATACAATCACACATCATAAACCTACAGAAAAACCTTTTCTTTCACGAGTTATTATTTTGATAATCGCAGACCAGCGATGCACACACACACACACACACACACACACACACACAACCACACACCTTACAAACGTCATTATGACCCAAATAATGTAATGTAGGTATCTGCTAGAACATCCATAGTCAAATTCTCAACAAAATTAACAAAAGGTTCGACTTGTTAGGGGCCATCTACCAGTATACTATACGAGGTGGCGTTATTAACAATACAACAGGTAGTTGATCGGTAGCAGGTTCTCACACCTAAAACATTAGGCTATAGACGAAGAATCAAACCAGCCAGTCGATGCCATTGGCGTGATCAATACCGAATATACACGGCGACATAGTCGGCCTAAGGGTTACTGACTCATTTATGTATAAGGTAATTTCATTAAGAAAAGAATCTGCGGCGGCAATTACTGGCAAGCGCAGGTACTTGCCGAAGATCCAGCGAAAAAATACCATGCCTACGCATCGATCACAAAAGAGACGATGGTTTTTTTCATTTGGAAGCCACCGCCACTGCCATTAGTACGTATTTAACCTGCGGGGCTAGCTTACGTATAACAATAAGGTTTTCTGAAAAAAAAAGAAGTTGGAAAGAAAGAGATGAGATGAGATGGCGAGCCAGCCACTCGAAAAGTCTATACGTACAAGTTAAACGTTAGAATACGAAGAAGGCAACCGAAAAACTCTCGAGGAATAATGTCTCGAAGGTAAAATATACGTATACGTAGACGTAGACGTTAGAAAATCAACGTTTCGACGACTATACCAATTCTGGCATATTAGCTGCAGCAACGTGCATCGGGGGTAATTATTAACGTTACTCGGTAGCCATATACTGTCTGCTTTTCGAAATGAAAATTTGTACCCGAAAACCTGTTATTACCGTCACGAAATGTGGTAATCTATTCTTCGTATCATTATAACTGTCCGAAGGCGGGGGCGGACGCGCACCAAATATAGTAGACAAATATACCTACATATATGATGAGCACTCTTCGGCGTATTTTCTGATACCTACCTTCACCTTTGTACGTAGTTGTAATGTTACGATATATTCCTGAAATTCTACGGTAAAAGATGAAACGGCCGCGTACAGCCAAATGAGGGTCCACCTTGCTAGTTCAATTTGTCACCGAGAAATATCCAATTACTCATTTCTCGTTTGTATATCGCCAAAATGCGACATCGTTGAAAGATCACCACGATCAGCGCCAGCGTGTCTTAGGCTCATTTCATCCTAATCTGACTCCGCAGGTCTTACTTATACTATTCGACTGACTGCTGCACACGTGAAAGTTAGCCACAGGTGAAGTCCTGGGTAATGTTTGGTGGAAGCCTCGATGCTGCATTTATGTAGCGCTTGTGTAAGCATATGGGGCCAAACCCATCGTGTTTTTCGAAGTACCTACCTGCGATCGTTTTGATAAGCCAGCCTCAAGAGGTACGAGCCGTTTACGGTGACAGCGTTAAATTTATACGCGTATCAATTCGGTAATAAAAAGAAAAAAAATCATAATGAAAGCGGTCGCTGGTCGCTGGTCGCAGGTCGCGCACTTTATATCGTTCAACATTTTTCGGTAAGTTATTGCCGGGTATTTCGAATAAACATACGCCGAGCACCGCCAGCGCGCCAAACCGAAGACTATAGTCATCAACGTTATGTTCATAAAAAAAAAAAATATGTCACATTAATCGAAAATAATATCCTAGATGAGGTCGCGCACCGCTATATTTTTTCCCCCTTTTATTATGTATTATTATCATCATCACTGTTGTTGTTTTGCGTTATCATCTTACGTAATATATCCGTGTATGTTGAGCTCACACAGGGGTGGATAGATCTGGGCAATTTTCTTAGGTTAGGTTACATAGGCGTAGAATCTGCAGACAACTGATTTATTTCAAATTTTGTTTCATTCGTGTTATCTTGTTGATGTTATACCTGGGAGTTTAGTGGTTTATGTTATTTTTTTAGGCGCCCCCTAAAACGCACCCCCGCTGGCGACCAAAAATCAACGCCCCCATCCAGCCAGTCTGCTACTGATCTGTCACACCTTTATTGCGGAAATGCAGACTTTTTTCGAGTTGCAAAGTGCAGTTCGAACGATTTCATTATTATTTCATTACAAGGAGGAATAAAATTAATAAGCAAAAAATTAAATGGTTTTCAAAAATAATTATCATTTTATTACACATTTTTTAAATTGCGCGGTGACATTCTTTGACAGTATTTCCATTATTATTTCATTATTTCTTAAAAACAAAAATTATTGTTTTCTGAAAATTTTGTTTTTTTAAATTTTTTAAGTTGCATTTTTTGATATTTTTGGACTATTTTTTATAATTTTACATAAAAATTAACATTTTTTGATTTTTTTTTCTAGTTTTTTAAGTTTTTTGAAATCTGAAAAGCAAAGAATTAACGTTTTTAGAAATTTGTTTTAGTTTTTTTTTTTTTTTTTTTTTTTTTTTTTTTTTTTTTTTTTTTTTTTAAATTAAA
>FIZR01010456.1:0-36907 GCA_900060175.1 Ferrisia virgata | reverse complement strand
AATGCTGTATTAATGATGGTACATCGTAAAGGTAGACATGGGGCTCAAATCCTCGACGACTACTAAGTCATTAACACAACACCAACATGATGCAGGATGTACATGCAAAGCAATCGTTCTCTTCTTGCCCAGCAGAAGTATAATACGATGGCCTTGCATGCATCGACTTCTTACGAAAATCCAACCAACCTATTACATCCCAGAAGACTGCCTAAGTATTCAAAAATATGCCAAAAAGATGCTCAATTTTTAACTACGAATTTTTAATTTTTCATATATTCCAAGTTTTTTTTTTCATTTTTTTTTTAAATTTTAAATTTATTGATATTTTTTAGACGGTTATTTATTTTTTTTCGCTTTTTTAGTGGGTTTAGCAACATAGGCCATTAATTGAATCGAAAATTCAACAAGTAATTTTTTTAAACGCTTATTAACCCAAACACCTATCTATCTTTAAACCCACAATGTACTAAGCTTATTCTAAATGAAACCATTACTTGGTTAGCCAAAATACTTTTAAACCTAAAATAGAATAATTTGTAATTTTTTTTTTCCAATAGTAAATAATTTTGTTTAATTTGAACATCATGAATTTTTCTTTGCTTTCTCTAAAAGAAATGAATTTCAACAATTTCCAACACTCTGGATAATTCAGCATTGCAAGTAATGATTTCAAAAGTAGTGCACCAGTTCGACGAACCAATACACCCCCCTGTCGCGTTGGCACGTCGTACTTGACGGAGTCAAGCACGACGAGGTCCCAGCCCCCACGGCGTGGACGTGCGACTTGGAGTTGAAGCAAGAATATAGATCCTTGCCTCCGTTTGGGGGCCATTCAATTATCTTATACATAACTACTTGCTTAAAATTACAATGATGTAAATAACGTCTAATTTACAACAAAATTGCTGGGTAAGTATCTAATTTGTACATAAAATGAAGCTATAAAATTAAAAAATTCATCATAACAAGTACAAAGTTAAACTACAAACACTGGAATCGCAAGATGTCTATCTGCTGTAAATCACGTCTAATTTACAACACAATTACTGGGTAAGTATCTAATTTGTACATAAAATGAAGCTATAAAATTAAAAAATTCATCATGACAAGTACAAAGTTAAGCTACAGACACTGGAATCGCAAGATGTCTATCTGCAGGTCACAGCAGTTGGAGCATTACAGTAAATTCTGGTACAGAGTTGTTCATCACTACAGCAGTTAGGAGCGCCCTTGCCCCTATTTGGAGGCCATTCAATTATCTTATACATAATAACTACTTGATTAAAATTACAAATTATGTAAATAACGCCTAATTAATTTACAACACTATTGCTGGGTAAGTATCTAATTAATATATAAAATAAAGCTATAAAATTAGAAATTCGTCGTAACAAATACAGGCCTACGCTACAGACACTGGAATTATAAGATGCCCATCTGCAGGTGACAGCAATAAGAGGATTACAGTGAATCCTGATACAGAGTTGTTCATCACTACAGCAGTTAGGAGCGCTGTTCACTAAATCCCGCAAAGGTAGGCTCTGAAATTTTGGAATTTTGATCGGTTGAGATCTCCAGTGTTTTGTCTGCACTGCCGTGAAGTTGTAGTGTTGTAGATTTCCATCTTGAGAAAGAGCTGCTTTGAAGCTCGCTTTCTAAACAATAGTCTGGATACAATGATCAACATCTGTACAGAATCTGGTTCCCCTTATTCTTGGAACCACCAGATGGGCATCTTGCAGTTTTAGTGTTTATAGCATAAGCTGAAACAAGCGGAGAATTTGTGGTTTAAATGAAATACTGACAATTAACGACATTTTAAAATTGAAAAGCCTTCTACGTTACATCAATGTTGAAATCAATTACACTAATAAGGAAGTTTCACTCACAACTATTACCTTATCAGAGTACACTTTCATATATATCATCGCTCCATCAGATTCCAATTGGACATAAATTACCTCAACTGAACGCAGATTACTTCACTGTAGAATATCCTTCTTCACAGCATCCAGACAGCTGAAAAATTTACATTATAAATTATTAGTAACTATAATAAATGATGTTAGATCATTACAAAATAAAGATGGTAACTAGCAAGAATCAGCATATATAAGAAATGAATTCCCATTAAAATTAAAGACCCCATAAAGATTGACCTCAACGACTCCAGTGCTGAAATGTAATCAACTTGTTCACGGCTATCCTTAAATACCAGTAGCCGATTTGATTACTTAAAATATCCCAAACTAGTTCTAAAAAAATGACAATTCAGTAGCCAATTCTAATGCTTAAAATATTCCAAAATGGTTTATTTAAAATTTACTGTTTCTAAAATTTAATAACTATTTTTAGGAAGAAATCTTTTCTGCCTAGTGCAACTAGAAAAATTGAAAAATAATGTAGCCTGAGCAAAAGCAAGGACGAAAATGTTGAAAACAATAGAGATAAAAGGTTAAAAAGAAAGCATTGTAAATAATTTTTAATGTAAACTTACTTGGTTGAGGTGAGTACAATCAATAACACTTGGACTTCCTCTATGCTGTCGACATAAATGGGAGGATTCAAGTAGCATCTTCCCACAATCATGTTTTGGATCTTCCATTTCTCTATGTGGTTATTACATGCGCTTGCTTCTACTTCATTGAAGTAGATGTTGACCAAGAATAAAAGTGGGATCCAAGCGACATCTCCAGAAAAACGACTGCAGCGCCTCCCCTGATTTCTCTTCATGGAGTAAGGACATCACGTGTAATTTCTTTCTTTTCATTGAAGTAGATCCTCGTGAAGGTAGGCATCGTCAATGACACTACAACGATCTGCGCACTATCTGCAGAAATGGAGGATCCAAGTGACATTCTAAAAAAATATGCTCTGGGTCTTCCATTCCGTTGCATGGACACCTCATGCAGTTTCTTCTCTTTCATTGAAATAGATACTGATCAAGGTAGGTATCATCAATGACACCAGAATTGCCGGCATACTGTCCGCTTAGATGAAAGATTCAAGTGACGTTTCACAAAAACACGTTCTGGGTTTTCCATTTTTCAGCATGGATATTTCTTTCTTCCCCAATGGAGCGGATACCAATCAAGACAGGTATTATCAATGACTCAAATTGTTGGTAAATTGCCAGCATAAATGAAGGAACTAGTTGACAATGATTTTTTAGTGAGGATCATGAACAATGGCATGTTGGCACCACTGTGGTGAAGAAATTCCATTTCAATTTCCAACGCTGTTCTTGAAAAGTGCAAAAAAGAACCCTCATATCCTTCTCCATTCTGCTTATTTCTCCGGAATTGTCCGCTTGATCCTTTTTCTCTTGTTTTTCTTCTAAAAACTGGTTTGGAAATAGGGTGCTGATCGACAAGTAATAACTCAATTGAAGTGTAATTTGATTCCAGATGGTACAAGCTTTTTGTTTACTCAACCACATACAGCATGTTCTACGCAACTTTTCAGGTGGCTGTGCCATCCTTAAAAGAACTTGATATCACCAAGACCTGCTGATGTAAAACACTAATATTAGAATTCACACATAAAAGTCAATAGGCTGACGTGAGTAACTAGTGCCACAGGCTATAAAAAAAATCACAAATAAGGTTAACTTATTATAAATCATAAAGGGAAAGATGGTGTGTGTGGGTATTAATGTGAAACGTTAAAACTAAGAATTCTATTCATCGAAACAAATATTTTGTGTTGCAAAGTAAATAAAGAAAAGTAAAAAAAATTACTGTGCTATAAAACCAGGGAGCAAAATTATTACATTTACATAAAATTTCTGCAATTCACTGCAGCAAAATGTGTATGGTCAAATTACCAAGTGAGAATGGATAAAACAATAAACCAAACCAGTTTTTGGAATGTAATGTTAAACATCAAAATATTCATTTAAAAGTAAAAATTCAATTGAAACATAATATGATTCCAGGTGGCTATAATCCTCTTCCTTATCAAGCAATGTACTGCATGTTCCATGACTGTTCTACAGGGATTACTCTGCACATACTCACTGCAATTGTTCAGGTAACTGTGCTATCCTTGAGAGGGCTTGATATCAATAAGATATGATTGTGAACATATTAAACTGCGGATGTGAAACGCCATTATTAGAATTCACAGATAAAATCAATAAGCTGACATGATACTAGTGCCACAGGCTACAAAAAAAACAATGAGGAAGGTCAACTTATTATAAATTATAAAGGGAGAGATTGTGTTTGGACAGAATGTGAAACATATATTTCGTTTTGCAAAGGAAAAAAAGGAAAAAAAGTAAAAAAAGTAAAAAAAAATCACTGCTACAAAATAAATTACATTTACATAAAATGTTTTGCAATTCACTTCAGCAAAATGTGTATTGTTAGAATTACCCATGCAGCCTGTTTTTTTGAAATGTAAACATCAATATCCATTTAAAAAAATCCTTTATTTGGTCGCAATTCAAAATTACTCTGCATAATATAATGTACTAGATAAATGAAAGCTTAGGCTGATAGGCATGTGAATAAGTAATGATACTACATTACAAATGTGGGAAATGACTACAATTCGTAAACATTGAACTTGAACAAAAAAACAATACAAAACCAAGAACAAAGTCTAAACATCATCATTGCACGAATTCGCATCCCCCACAAATACAAATCTCTTCAAACCGGGTCTATAAAAACCAATAACACAAATTTGATTAACCATCAAGTGTAAAATTGTTTTTATTGTTGTAGGTTTTTGTACAGGAACTGACATTGGTCGTTCAGTTTAAACTTTCAAGGGAGAGAGGGTAAAATAACAAAGTATCACTTCACAAGTGCAGTAAGAAATTTGAAAAAACCAACGAATCACAAATATGCCAAGGTATTAAACAGATGAATAGAAAAACAATGTGAAGATGAATTGAAAACAGATCTATAAGAGTCGCTACTCAAGTCAGCTCTATCAGAGGCAGAAATGAGAAAAAAATGTAAAATGAAATAAAATGAGAGGAGACGATGTAGCGAAGAAATAACATTTGCTTAAAATGAGAGATATAGCGAAGAAATAACATTTGCTTCATAAGCAGGTAAGAAGTAGAAGCTATATTAGTGAATTAGTTGATCAACAGTTGAGTAAAAAGTGTTTACAATTCTGCTTTAGACAAATAAAAATCACAGAAACCAACTCAACTAGACATAAGTATGTAATTGTTAGGAAACCCCAGCAAGGGCGTGAAGGTATTAAGAAACTCAGGGCCAAACCAATACCGAAAATAAACATGCAATGCGACAGAAAACAAATTAGCACTAAGTGAACAGAGCAAAAACATGTACTTACCATAACATGTGGATGTTGAAATTCCATACACGAAAAATTAACTTGAAATTTTGTGGAAGGATTTTAGGCAAGTAGCAGTTAGTTCCCCAGGTAATACTTCGAGCATGAGAAACATCAGCATCAACTAGAAACTAAAACAATGTTACAGCACATCACTCACCAAAACACCATCACTTACTGTTCATTAGTATTACACCTAAATCTATACTAATCCCTACTTCTTTATTGCACCGGAAATCAACTCTGAACATATGCGCAAAGCATACCTTTGTCGCATCAACTTCTCCATATGAATTCAATATGCACCAATACATATCCATTAGTATAAGATTGATTGTTACAGCCAACAAGGATGCCTTAATACGCAGCAGAAAAAAGTATGAATAAATAAAGGAAATACAAGCGCTTGATTTGCTGATGTTAGAACAGCAAAGCCCTGGCTGGTTAAGGCTCATTCCAATTCTCCATTTCTACAAGTGACATTTGAAAAAATGAATAAAAAAATGCTACAGCATGTCCACAGTCAGTTGCCTTGCACCCATGAGCAACATGAACATGAAGATCTAATATGGTGAAGATCACCTCATAATGTGAGCTTCAATCGACTGCAGTGCAATTTCTGTAAACACCACAAAAGAAACTTTGCTGCAAAAGATTATTGAGGAACAACTAAATGGAGTTTTCCAATTCATAGTACACTATGAAAAAAATTCTGTATACTGTGCCAAGTTGATTTTTATCAGATTCTCTTTCATAGATGGTTGCACACATTTCTCTCCCTCTTTGATGCATCTCTCACATAAAGCACTTACGTTGACTGGTTCCCGTATTTTGCCGATGATTTAGATGTTGGTTCGTTGCACAGTCCAGGGTATTTTCAGCATCCTTTGCCAGACCCACATCTCAGAAGCATCAATTCTTATATCATCTTCCTTAGGGGTCCATGTTTCTGGGGTGTACAAGAAAACAGCGAAAACAAATGATTTTATAAGTCTGTTTCTTGTCGTCTGGAGATCTTATTGCAGGTATTTCATTTCCATATACTTTCCACATGATAAGAACCCTCATCTTACATTGTTCAGTAATTTTTTCCACTTTACAGTCATTGGGTTACTTCTATTGCTCAGTTGTGATTTTAGGCTTCAAACTTCTTGTAATCATCTAGCATTGATGCACTTCCTAAGCTGACCACTATTCACTTTGACCTACTGTTGACCATATCTCATAATAATTTTTAACTTTCTTACTTCTACCTAGTACCTACACATCAACAAACCATTTGCCTTCGCTAGTCATGATTGTAGTTTCCATGTCTAAACATTCGCATTTCTTCAACCCTAAGATTAAAAAAATCTTACTTTACATTTAAATGTGTTCATTTCGAAGTTCAATATTGAAATGCAAAAAACACATGTTTACAAGTCAACAATTCATG
The DNA here is from genome assembly GCA_900060175.1 of Ferrisia virgata. NCBI lineage: Eukaryota > Metazoa > Arthropoda > Insecta > Hemiptera > Pseudococcidae > Ferrisia > Ferrisia virgata. Next base: position 30,150 of record FIZR01010456.1, on the reverse strand, counting down.
AGTAGATGTATTAGGATAAAGTCAGATTCTATCTCCAATGACAGTAACTGGCATCCCATAGCTAAATAAACTTTGAAAATTGAAAATACTACATACCATAAGAGGATACACCAGAAGGATGCATCATCTGCAGAAGCCAACGTGGTTTTAGCAGCGAAGAAATGCAGTTGGATGTAGAAGACCATATTTTCAAGTGGACTAGAAATGAGTTTGAATGTACCTTCAAGCTAATATTCTTCACTGTTGGAACTACGCAGTAAAATACAACATTTATGCGTATTAAAAGTTGTAATCAGGTTTGATCATGTATATAGGTAGAATTAGTTTTAAATATTGTACTATATATAATTACAAAAATAAAGTTGAAATAAAATTACGTAATTACAAGGTAGTTCCTAGATGCAAGATCTAATTTTGAATTAATGGAAGTATATGGTCCCCCTGAGTTTTCTGGTGAACTGTATTCAGAACTAGTATGAGCTAACAACAGGTAAAAGTATGCGAATAGAAATAAAATTAAGTATTTACAAGGTAGTTCTAGATGTAAGATCTAGTTTTAAATTCAAGTATGTACATGGTCTTCCTGAGACTAGTTCTAGTGAACCATATCCAGAACTAGTTATAGTGGACCCTTCCTGAACTGTGTTCAAATGGAGCCGCCATGAATCTAGTTTTACTGGATCCCCACTGGATTTAGTTGCAGTGAATCTTCCCTGGACCCAATTCTAGTGGATCTCCCAAGACCTGATACTGGGGAGGTTCAACCAGAGATAGTTTCGAGGAGAGTCCACTGGAACTAGTCCTAGAAAGTTCATTAGAACTAGTCCTAAAAGGTTAATTGGAACTAGATCTAGAAGATTAGTACTAACAAACATTCTAGAACTAGTGCCATTGAACCTTCCAGAGCTAGTTCAGAGAGACCATTCTAAAACTTGTTCCAGAAGGTTCATTAGAACCAGTTCTGGAAGATTCATTGGAACTAGTTCTAGAAAATTCATTGGCACTAGTTCTAGAAGGTTCAATTAGAACTAGTTCTAGAAGGTTCAATAGAAGTAGTTCTAGAAGGTTCAATAGAACTAGTTCTAGAAGGTTCAATAGAAGATTAGTACTAGCAAACATTCTAGAACTAGTTCCAATGAACTTTCTAGAGCTAGCTCCAATGAACTTTCTAGGGCTAGCTCTACAAGGTTCATTAGAACTAGTTTTAGAGAAGCTCTACACTAGCGCTAGTTCTACAATGATCCACCAGAACTAGCTCTAGAATGCCCATTGCAACTAGTTCTGGACTGTTTTTTAGAACTAGTTATAGGGAGGCTCCACACCAGTGCTAGTTCTAGAATAGTCCAGAAAAAACTTGAAACTAGTTCTAGAATGTAGATTAGAATTAGTTCTAGGGGAGTTCATTATATCCACTTCTAGGGATGCTCCACAAGGAATCAGTTTTGAGGAGGGTTAACTAGAACTAATTTTGGGGAGGGTCTGCCAGAACTAATTTTTGTAAGTCCACTAAAACTAGTTCTAGGTAGTCTAATTCTGAGAACAGCCCAGAGGAACTAGTTCTATGAGATTCTAGCAGATTCATTAAAATAGTTCTGAGGAGGGTTCATTGGAAGTGGTTACAGAAAGAGTCCACTAGAACTAGTACCAGGAGAATCTATGGCGATCTATTTGGACTACTTCTGGGGAGGATATGGTGGAACTAGTTCTAAAGAGGGTCCATTAGAAGTGGTTCTTAAGGATCCGATAAAACTAGCTCTAGGTGGTCTGTTAGTGCTAGTTTTAGGGATAGTCCACCAGAAGTAGTTCTACTGAAAGTCCATTAGATCCAGCACTCTAAGAAAGCTTTAATATAACTAGTTCTGGAGAATGTTCACTGCATGGGTGGGGGGGGGGGGTCCTACATAATATTTTAAAATTTCAACATATCGATGCGAGATAACGGCAAATTATAGTAAAACTCCATCCTATACTTTACTTCTTTCCTTACAGGACTAAACTACACTATTTTAAAATTCCAACAAATTGATGCGAGTCGATTGCAAATTTTAATCAAAATTCAAACTGTTCGAAGCATGTTTTTTATCATACTCCAAAGGGTAATCAATTACTTCATGGCAAGTCTTTCAATAGTTTTAGCAAATAAACCTTCCCACCTACAATCAGCATGTTTATTACTTTACAATCATAAATTTTGTTTGACTGGAAAAAATTTCAAACCTCGTACATTATAATTAGATACTGGGAAGAAATTTTACAGTATGATTCTTTTAGTAATACGATGCTATTCATCAAAGTGAACCTCATTTAAAATTCAATTTAAAAAAATAAACATTTTATTATTTCCTTAAATTATACTTATCAATAAATATATATTATGCAAAATTTACACAGTGTCAAAAATTGATGGGCAAAAATTCAAAAAAAAAACTTCATAAAATACTCCTGTACATTATAACCTACTTATACATATAATTTCTTAATGTATTATTAAGAATGGTCGGTATCGGTATCAGTATCGGTATCAGTACCACTACCAGTAACTGTGTCATCATCGGTACCATTATCCGAATCATTATCCGTATTCATTACCGAATCGGTATCTGAATCAGTATCCGAATACATATCCGTATCTTGTTCATTCTCTTCGTGAATTTCTTTGATTTTATTTTCGTAACTATTCTTCTGACGTCTCATTTCAGAATCATGATGCTTGCGAAGAAGCTTAATATGCGAATCTTTGCGTAACAATTTATGATACACTGATTTTGGAATATGAACCTGGACAACAAAAAATACACGCAGATGAAAGATGATCGTCAAATTGAATGGTCACCTGGATAATCAATTAGAAAATTATATTACTTACCAATTCTTCGGTTTCGTTGGCTCTAACTTCGCAATCAGGGAACACGTGAATGAAAATTTTTAGACTTTTCTCCATTAACGGATCGTGAACGAATTCGGAGACTTGGTGCGTTTTATTATTCGGCATCGGTCCTCGATTATAAACGTAAGAATTATGGGATAGAATGAAATATGCTTCGGCGATTTCGCGACAAAATGTAAACCTATCGACTCCCCATTTAGACAACTCATCGGTCAAACTGTGCACTTGAAGTAGATCTCCGTGCTTTTCAAAAATATATTCCCATTTTTGGCGACGAATTTCAATACTTTGACGAGCCGGAGAACTCCATCTGTCTATTTTCGACCAATCGGGTACGAAATTTAAGGCAAAATCAGTCTCGAATTCTTCGATGTGATTTCTCACGATGTATTGTTGTTTCAGAAGGAGAAGTTGGTTCTGCGCAGTGATACGTGTAATATTAATGAAGAATCGATATAAAAGGTAGATTCATAAATTGAAGTAACATCTCACCACATCGTTATTCTTCTTTTCTAAATCGCTGTTGTAAATTTTATGCAGGTGTTTGATGACTACGTGATCAGCGTTATTTTTCAAAGAATCGCTCGTATCGTTTTGTTGACTTTTATTGTCGCTAACGATCTAATATAAAAATTAATAGTTAACCAACAAGTAATAGCTAATTTAAAGTAGGTAGGTAAGTCTAGGTACCCATTCATTACATCAAATCGAAGATTACGTACCCGTAAGACGGATTGCAAACTGAAATTAACGAATAGAAATAAACTCAGTACACTTAGGACAAACATTTTACTAAATTTGTAAAATAACAAAAACAAAAAAAAAACTCAAGAGATGTTTCTACGACGATACTAATCTCTTGAAAGTATGAAATCAACAGCGAACGATTATTTATTAAAAATATTCTGATAAATTTTTGATCGAAGTTTTTCTATCAAATTTTTCCGTGTTGCTCAATGGATCGAATTTAAAATTGGTATAAAATCAACCGTTGATTAAATCTATCTCAATTGATTTTAATGAACTTATACTAAAATACATTAATTCAACTTAAGGAATTAATCTACTTGGATCATCGATACATTCGGTAATGGTAACGATTTAATTATTCATACATTTATGAAAATTTTTAAAATTTGTTTCATCATTCGAAGCTTTCAGTAGGGTTCTTAAAATTTATACAATACCGCATCTTGAAAAAAATTCATTTTATGTACCTACTTCAGCTACTAAATAGGTAGATAGAAGGCATAAATTAGGGAAGAAGGGATCGAAAAACTATCGTCGCCCGTGGAACCATTAAAAATGCATTTTTCTAAGCTTTAAGACTAAAAATGAAAAATTTTTAGGGTTTCAGTTTTCAACTATCCAACAATAATTGTTGGATAGATATCAGCAATTTTTAATTTTTCCGACCGCAATTAGATGAAGGGGGGGGGAGTCTGAACATGAAAAAATCAGCCTAAATACGATACTGATCGTCATATTCGTAATCTACAATACCGAATTTGTCCAATAAGACTCGTATTTTTAAAATAAAAAAAATAATCGCCTTGCAATGCTTTTTGAGCCCGATTTCACGAATTGAGAAAATATTCGAATTGTCCACTAATGTATAAAAAGAGGAGCGGTCTGAGATTTTTTTTTTTTTAATAGTGGTAGGGGCACAGGTAAATATTGCAGTGAACAGTTGAAACCCCAAAAGGCACATCTATGATCTATGCTAAATTCGTACGCCGAATTTCAACTCCCTTAGCTCAACTTGGGGAGAGTTATGCGAGGAACAAACTCTGAAAATAAGAAAAAACCGATCAAAATACAACATTTTCAGAGCTGTACGGGGACGTAATGGGTCTGAAAAGTCGAAACCTCAAAAAGTCACATCTACGTCTTCTATTAAGTTCATATAAAAAATTTCAACTCTCTAGCTCAATTTGGTAGAGAGAAAAGAGAGGAAAAGCCCTTTTTCAAAGTGAAAAAGAGGAAAACCCCCATATCTCTCCTCCCCTAATAGGCTGATTTTTAGATACTTTATACAACTTTGGATTTTCTATCGATTGGCTCAAAAAGGAACATTTTTTGCGATTTTTGCATCCCGGCACTCCCTCCCCCAAATTTGGGCACGACTGAATTTTAACCCAAGGTCATCCTCACTTTACAATATCAAATGGTACGCCAATCGAAGCATGTTCACCAAATTTCATCGATCTTGGTCAATACCAAGCTAAACAAACAATTTTTATATTTCGAAAAAAAAAATTTTAAATTAGAAAATTATTAATGTAAAAAAAAAGTAAAAATAAATATCCGATATGACCGAAAATGATCGCAATGGTCTTATAAGAGTTCAAAACGGATTTTGTTTACCATACCCCCCCCCCCCCCCCGGTGGTCTGTTGCAGATCGATAGAGCATAATAGCCTGGTTTTCATTGACAATATGGCATGGAAAATCAGGTTTCAAGTTCAATCAAAAGGAAACCCCTTCAAATCTCCCCTCCTAATTGACCCAGAAGTCTAATTTGTCTACGAACTGGTTTAAAAACGAAAATTTTTTGCGATTTTAGCCGCTGAGCACTCCCTGCCCCAAATTTGGGTATAATTGAAATTTAACGCGAGGTTATCCGTGCTCCAGAATACCAAATCCGTTGCCAATCTAAACCTATTTCTCAAATTTGATCGATTTTGGTCGATATCGTGCCGAGTAAATAATTTTTAGTTTCGGAGTGAGGGGAAAGGGGGAAGGGGTAAAATAAAAATAAACATCTGACATGACCAAAAATGATTATAATGGTCTTCTAGGACCCCAAAACGGTTTTTATTCATATCTGCCTCCTCCCCACCTCATCCACCATAGGTCGATAAGCCATAACGTTGACATAAAAAATACAAGCTAGAGAGAGGTAAATTTTGGGTCATCCTAAGGTAACCATCTCGTACATCTCTACTAATTTTATCATTTTTCGAGGTTAATAAAAGTGGCTTATAAAAATAATAGCTTTTTAAATTCGAATTCGGTTCAATTGCTGAACCCTTTCGCAATTCCTTCTACGAAATAAATATTGGGAAAGTTTCATCAACTTGAATTAAACTCAAACTACTTTCGCAATATTGATTGCAACTATAAACAAAATAAATACGTCTCATCAAAGTTCAGTACGTATTTACGAATTTATGAATTTAATTTATCCAATTACTTTTTTAGACGTTCAATTTTTCCATTCACTGAACCGAATCGCACTTGAACTGAAAGGAGATTAAAATATTGAGAAAGAGAGTTGCCTAATCTCGGTCTTGGACCATCAAATACGAGTACGCTTAAAGCTCGAATCAAGCTAGGCATAAATTGATAAATTGACCGTGACTGCTTTTACTTAAGTGATTCAAACGAAGAGCTACTCGTGTGATTTGGATTAGAAATATTATATACAAAATAAAAATAATATTAATACAAGACAAATGGGGGAGAGGCGAATAAGGGAACATAATGTGTTAATAATGAAGTAATTCCAAGTTAGTACCTTTGAAATAAACTTTCAAAATTCAGCAAATCGTTTAAAAAATTTTGATTCAAAAAAAAAAAAACAGAAAACTTTTAATCTATTGTTTTGGAAAAGGCGTTTATTAGCTTGATTTTCTATGAGATATTGTCAATGAAAACCATGTTATTACGGTCTATCAGCCTAAGGCGAAAGAGGAGGTCAGTATAAGAACAAAATCCGTTTTGGGGGTGTTAGAATACCATTGCGACTATTTTTGCCCAAGACAAGTATTTGATTTTCATTTTTTCCCTCGAAATTGCAAAAATTATTTGTTCAGCTTACTACAGACCAAAATTGGCCAAATTTTGAAAATAGGTTTATATTGGCAGCGGATTAGATATTCTGGAGTGGCGTAGACCTGCGGTAAAAATTCAGTTATGCCCAAATTTGGGGGTTGGGGTACTAAGGGGCAAAAATCTCAAAGATTATTCCTCATTGATCCAATCGATAGGCAATGTAAAGTTGCATAACACATCTAAAAATTGGCCTTCCGGGTCAATTAGAAGGAGACATATTAGGGGTTTCCCCTTTTCTGATCTTGAAACAGGGCAGTTCTTTCCCTATCTCCACTCCGAATTGAGCTAGAAAGTTGAACCTTGGTATGTACACTTGGTAAAGACCAAAGATATGCTTTGGGAGGTTGGGGGGTGACTTTTCAGCCTCATTGCACTTCCTCACAACCCCAAAACAACGGTTTTTTGGTAAGTTTTTCTTACTTTTTTGGTTCGTTTCCGACACTGATCCACCCCCCCCAATTCAACAAGGAGGTTGAAATTGGCTATGTAGATTTAGTATAGGTCCTCAAATAAGTCTTTTTGGGCAATTTCGACTTTTTAGTTTGAATGCCAACCCCTCACACATCCCCGAAAATGTAGTTTTTATTGTCGCTTTTGAGGCTGATTTTCTATACCATATTGTCAATGAAAACCAGATTATTAAGGGTCTATCGACCTACGACAGATCAGGGACAATATCAATAAAATCCATTTTGTAGTCTTGAATGACCATTTCGACCATCCTCCACCCCTATATCCTCAATTGAAAATTTATTAGCTCAGCTGAATACTGACCAAATTTGGTAAAATTTGACAAATAGGCTCGGAATAGTGTACCATTTGATATTCTGCAGTGGGCTTGACCTCGGGTCAAAATGAAATTGTGCCCGAATTTGGGGGAGGCGGTGCTGAGGGGCTAAAATCACAGAAAATGTTCTGTTTTGGGCTAATCGATTGGTAATCGAAAGTTGCACAACATATCCAAAAATCTACCTCACAGGTCAATTGGAAAGGGGGATATGAAGATTTTTCTGTTTTTTTTTAAATTCGAAAAGGTGAAGTTCCTTCCCTATCTCCCCACCAAATTCAGATGGGAAGTCGAAATTTGGTATTTGGAATTATTATGAGCCATAGATAGGCCGTTGAGCTTTTAATTTTTCAGACCCATTGCGTTTTTTTCATCGAGTTTAACGTTTTGAGTTTCTTCCTCGTACAACTTTCCCCGAAATTGAGCTGGAAATCTGAAATTTGGTATGTACATGATACTGACCAAAATCGTTCCAATTCAGTCAATCGGTTCAGTTTAGCGGAGAATTAAATATATATGAGCAGAGACGACAGGATGTGCTGAGGGTTCAAAAACGTAAAAATAGTTTCTTTTCGAGTCAATCGATAGAGAATCCAAAGTTGCATAACGTATCCAAAAATCAACCACTTAGGTTCATTAGGAAGGGAGATATGAGGGGTTTTCTCCTTTTTGACCTTGAATAGAGCTTTTCTTCCCCCATCTCCCCACCAAAATGAGTTGGGAAGTTGAAATTTGGTATGCACATTCAGTAGGGGCCCTGGATGTGCTTTTTGGGAGTCTCGACTTATCAGCTCCATTGCACCCCTTCACAGCCCTAAAAATGTGATCAGGTATTCTCATTGTTTGAATTTGTTCCTAGCATAACTCTCCTCCAAATAGAGGTAAGAAACTGAAACTAGATATATGCATTCAGCAGGCATCCGAGATGTGTTTTTTGATGATCTCGATTTTCCTGCCTCATTGCACCTCCTCGCAGCGCCAAAAATGCGGTTTTTTGGTCGTTTTTTTAGTTCGTTCCTCGCATAACTGCCCTCCAAATTGAGCTAGCAACTTGAAGTTAGGTATGTACATTCAGTAGGGACCCTAGATGCGCATTTCAGGGGTTTCGCTTTTCTTCCCCATTGCAACCCCTCACAGCCCTGTAAATGTGATTTTTTGGAGGATTTTTCAAATCTTTAATGTTCGTTCCTCGCATAACTCTCCTCCAAGTTGAGCTAGGAAGTTGAAATTAGGTATGTCCCGTCTGTAGGGGCCCTTGATGTGCCTTTTGGGGGGTTTTGACTTATTAGCCCCATTGAACCCTTCTTACCTTCAATGCTGGTTAGGAAAAAAGCATCGCAAAGTAATGTTTTTTTTTTCTTCATTGAAATCCACATAATTCTGAAAACATGTTAGGGTCCCGGTGACTTGTTTGTACGCCTCGAAATAAAATGAAAAATATACGTAAAAAAGGTAGCCACCTACATACAAATATTAAAAATACAACATATATTAAATCTGAATACGAATTATTTTACAAAAATTAGATCATTGGTGCCTCCAAGCAGGTAAATAGTTAATTACACAATGAATACTTAATTAAAATAATAATAGACTTCTAAGTACAAATCCATGATACTTACATGGTTTAAAATAAATAAAATAAAAATTACTATTCGGAGATCCACTCCCATGAACCCGTATCAGAATTATCATCATCATCATCACTACTACCATCATCCGAAGAATTTCCATCAACTCCTCCGTCAGTATTGGAAGAACTGGACGAAACGAGGGTGGAGCTACTTCCTTCGGTAGTGGTAGAAGTTATATTAGTTGTTGTAGTTGTTACATCAGTTGTACTCTCACTGAATTCACTGCCCTCAGTGTGTATTTCTTCTGAATGATGCTGATGCTGGTGACAATGATGATGAGCGTGCTTACGTTCCTCTTCGTGAGAATCCTTTGTATCCTGTTTTCGTTCCTGTTTAGTTTCGTATCGTTCCCTCAACATTGAAATTTGAGCATCTTTTCGTAATAATTTATGATACACAGATTTGGGTATTTGGATCTTAAAAGAAAATCACATTGAATTAATTATACGAATGAAAATAAAACAGGTATAAAATACATGGGTAATATTTTGAACTAACCAGATCTTCGGTTTGGTTAAATTTGAAATTAGAATCCGGTAAAGTATGCAAGAATATTTTCAGACTTTTATCCATAACCGGATGGTATACGAGTTCGGATACTTGATGACCATCTTTACTCGGTACCGGGCCTTGATTGTAAACATACGAATTATGCGAAAGGATAAAATAGGCTTCGGCAATCTTTCGACAGAATATCGACTGGTTGACTCCGGCAGTGGATAATTCTTTTATCAAGCTTTGTACTTCGGCTACGTCGGAATGCTTTTCAAAAATGTATTCCCATTTTTGGCGACGAATTTCAACACATTGTTCAGCGGTAGAACTCCACTGGTCCACTTTGGACCAATCTGGTTCGAAATTCAAAGCGTAATCGATCTCGAATTCTTCGATATGGTTTCTCACGATGTATTGTTGTTTTAGCAATAGAAGGCGACGCTGTGAAATTGAAAAACAATTTGATAATAGGTGTACCTAGGCTTGGAAATTCAAAACTAGCCAACTAAGTGTGATGAAAAATTATCCCACCAAATCGTTATCTTTCTTCTTCAATTCAGAATCGTAAATTTGATGAAGTTGTTTTAATACACCTTGATCTTCGTTATTTTTCGACGGTTTGCTTTTGTCGTCGTGTTTTTCAGACGTTTGCGTATGTTTACGATGGGATCCTTGATTTAAAACCTGAAATTAATAAGGCGTAAGTAAGGTACCTATTCGATATCAATCTAATTTTGTAATAATTTTTCATTTATATTTTACTTACTATCTTTCTGCCAAAAACTGAACCAAAATCCATCAAAAGGAAAAAATATAAAATACTAAACGCCGACAACATTTTTAATTTCAATTTATAATATTTTCTGGATCAGAACTGGATCGTCAAAACAGTTTTGATGTTGATGTTAGAAAACTGTATTTTATAAAGCCATTTTATCAATTAATTTGAATAGGCATATTTTGAAAGTAAGCAGATTAAAAAGTTGAGATATCTAAATGCTCGGTTTCTTATTGCTCAATCGATCAAATTCAAATCAGAAAAGTTCATTTATTCTTCTCAATATAAATCTTTTTTATCGTTTCAATTTATGATCCGAGTAATATACTTGCAGATTTTAATCTCATCGAAATATATAATTTACCAACTAAAAATTTTACTTTTATTTAACAAAACATCAGTTTGATTTTTTTTCCAAGGTACATGTTTGGTGAAAAAAAGAAACAAACAAACAGTCTATTGCAATAAAATTGGTATTGAAGGAAGAAAAGATGAAATATAAATTTTATTCAGTAGTTCAATTCCAATAAGGAAAATTTTGAATAGTTGTTTTGGCCTTGGCCATTTCAGGGTTCTTGTTTTCTAATTTTTTTTTTTTTATAAAACCCATATTGTCAAAAAAAAACATCCCACGTATCATCTATCGTCTTACAAACCATAGTCAGATGAGAAGGTACGAAAGAAGAGGAGACTACCGATGAAATCTGTTTCTGGTATTAATACACTAATAGGAACATTTTTGGCAATATCAGATATTAATTCATTGTTTTCTATTTCTACTACAGTCCTACCCTTACTCATAATAAAGTTATTTACTCAACTCGACGACCACTAATGCACCAATTCGTGTCCAAGGAGTTCGATTTATGCGAAAATGACAAAGAAGCTGTTATGGTCCACAACAGGGGCTCCCAAACCGATTTTACTATTCAGCTATGATTTTACAGATCTCTCTGAGGTCATTTTGCAACTATTGGGACTCCGCCGGGTGCCGGTTAGCAAAAAAAGTAAAATTCGGCCCACCCCAGTAAAGAGTACAAAAAAGTACCTACTTATCCTAAAAGAAGAAAAAAAATCATTGAAAAAAATTAGGCACTTTTCTCTTTCGGGGAAAAATTCTAGATCATGAAATACAAAAATCATTCATAATCATCTTTTATCGCGAGTTTTCGATCAAAAATTTGAAATAAAAGATGTTTACTCTTTTCTTCACAACATTATGAAATTTTATTCCATTATTTCAAAGCAAAATGAAGAATATATATCAAACAATCATCCATCGGCACGAGTTTTTGATCAGAAATTTCAAATCAAAAATCAAAAACTTTTATAATGTTTTCTTTTAATTTTCAATTTTTTTATTTTTTCAATTAGATATCCATATCCACATTTTAATATAAAGTGCAAAAATCACCAATTTTTCATTTTTTCCAGTTTTTCAAATTTTTTAAATATTTTAGTTTTTTAATTTTGTTTAATTTTTATTATTTCTTATTTTTATATATGTTTAATTTTTTTTAAAATTTCTTTAAATTTTATAATTTAAATTTTTTTACTTTTTTTTATTTTCAATTTTTCAATTTTTTAATTTCTTCATTTAAAAATTTTTTATTTCACATTTCAATTTTTCTAATTAGGCGCCCAAATCACAATTTTTACATCAAGTGCAAAAGTCATCAACATTTATTCATTATTAAAATTTCTTTACTTTTTAATTTTTTTTAAAACCCATTTTATGATGAAAGTCAAAAATCATTCACGATCATCTTTCATCGCGAATTTTTGATCAAAAACTTCAAATAAAAAATAAAGAAAGGTTACATTGTCAATTTTTGATCAAAATTTAAATGATTTTCAATTTTTTTTCTCACATTTCCCAACATTTTATCGTAAATTTTGATATGCCCATTTTACCAAATTTGTCAATCTCTTACCAATATTTCAATGATTTTTACTATTTTTGGTCCATTTTCATTTGTTTTCAACATTTTTTCCTGATTTGTAATCAATTTTCTGCCCTTTTTACCAAATTTGTCAATTTTTTACCAATATTTCATTAATTTTTACAATTTTTGGTCAGTTTTCACTTGTTTTTCAACATTTTTTCATGATTTGAAATCACATTTCTGCGTTTTTTTTATCAATTTTGTCAATTTTTTTCTCTAACATTTTTTAACAGTTTATCGTAAATTTTGATAAATTTTTTTCATTTTCAACCTATTGTTAATTTTAGTACCCAAATGTTACTTTTGTTGATTTTTTCACATATTTTTCAGTTTTTTTTTCATGATTTTTGATTACTTTTCTACATTTGATAATTTTATCCAATTTTTTAATAATTTTCAACGATTTTTGGTCAATTTTTCCTCGTTTTTCAACATTTTTTCCCAACTTTTGATCACTTTTCCACAGAGTGAAATTGTAAAAATCATTGATATATTGGTAAAAAATTTACAAATTTGGTAAAAAGAGCAGAAAATAATTACAAATCAGGAAAAAATGTTGAAACACAAGTAAAAATTGTAAAAATTACTAAAATTTCCGTAAAAATAGGCAAATATGGGAGCAGTATAAATATACCGGATTCCGGAACACGTTTCTTTTCAATGGACCGGAAACTGAAATTGTTTTTATTCATATTTTTTAGGTTAATTTTCACACCGACTTTTCAACTTTTTTTTCCTCCGTTTTGTTGCCAACTTTTTTTACTTTTTACTGAAAAATAGTATAAAATATACCTGATCCTGGGACAAATTTTTTTTTCTATCGATTTTCAACAAAAATTATTTTATTTTCATTTATTAAAAATAGAAAAAAATACGTAACGAATACCGAAAATGAATTTAAAGTACTAAACATTTGTTAAAAATTATCGAAAATGTTATTAAAAATTTACAAAAATATGTAAAAATTGAAAATCACCAAATAATATTGAAAGATGTGTGAAAATTGAACAAAAACTGTCTAAAATGATTAAACGCAGAAAAACTGGACAAAAATTTGACTAAAATGGGTAAAAAATTCAAAAAATTGATCAAATATTACGAAAAACAGTTAAAAATTCTCAGTTTTAACAGTTTTTCAAGATTTTTGATAAATTTTACCATTTATTCAACTGTTGTAGCCAACTTTTCTCTTGATTTTATAACAGTTTTTTATTATATTTGATCAATTTTTTGCACTTATTACCTTCGTTTGCTAAAATACTACCAAATTTTGAGCAATTTTTAAAAGGATTTTCTTCATTTATTGGTTTATTTTCAGCAAACTTTCAACAATTTTTCAAGAATTTTCATAAATTTTATACACCGTATACCTATTTTTGTCAAAATTTTACCCAATTTTCAATAATTTTTTTGAAATTTCAGTACAATTTTTTGCATTTTTTTACCCTTTTTTGTCAAACTTTAACCCAATTTTTACTCATTTTTCAATATTCTTTCGAAAATTTTAATCAATTTTCTGCATTTTCTACGCCTTTTGGTCTGTTTTTTACCCAATTTTTAATGCTTACGTTTTTGTACATTTTTCACATATTCTTCAGCATATTTTCTTCAAGTTCTGGAGTTTTTTATCAATTTTTGTCATAATTTTACACAACTTTTTTTACTATTTAACGATTTTTTTTTTTCATATTTTAGGTTAATTTTCGCAAAATTTTCAACAGTTTCCCTAGATTTTTGATCAGTTTTACACATAGGCTTGATTTATATGAAATCGGCACTAAGAACACACTAATTGCTGTACGTAAATTCTCGTGTGGGGGGGGGGGCACCGTGTGGTACCTGAAAACCTTCTCCCTTCAGCTTCGTATGAGAGATATCGAATGTCTATCGTTCTCTAAAATTTTCAAATCTTTTTCTTGTCAACCATAACAAATTTCACGTTTCTATCATTAATAGTACCGCAGTTGCCGAAATGTACCCGTTGCCACTCCACTCAAAGGGGGAGAGTGAAACGGAATTTAGAAACTTCTACGTATCAAGTGTACAGCATATTCACCTTTCAAGAACATTTTCAGCGGTAATTTTCAGATTTTGTGCTAAATTTTCGGCTATTTCAGGTGATGGCGAAACTTACGTTATTTTTGCACCCCCCTTCCCCCTACTGGAATCCCCTCTTGACCTCGAATAAAATGGGTCAAGTTTGGTATCATTTTAACGGGAATTTTGTCAGGAATCTAGTTCTGTAATTATTTTACTCCTAAACTGCTTATTTTTCAATATTTTGGACGAAAACTGAATTTCAGGACGGGTTTCACCCTCCTTCATGGGTGAAAGCTCAATGGGTAACGGTGTAAGGTTTTAAGGCGGGTGGAGGAAGGGGGGGTTATTGGGACGTTTCAAAACATTTTGCAAAAAAAAAAAAAACTCGAAGATGGCAATTTTTTTCAGTTTTAATGCTAATTTTCGTGGGCTATACAATAAGTTCGACAAATCCATCTACACCTGAGTAGTTTGGGTTGCTGTATTGTTGGTAAAAAATATTCGTATGTTTTTACGAAACACCCTATAAATAATCTAAAAATTTTATTTCCATCGAGAGGATGAAATCAGAAGCAATCGGTATTCTAAATGACAGCAGGCAAACCGATGGTGGATATTTTTCTTCGAAAAATAACCTAGGTACTAGTGATTTATGTAGATAGATACATTCATCATTTAAGCAATCCGCAATACGATTTTTTTAATGAGTACTTTGGGTATATTGGGGGCTGCAAAAGGAGACATTAATTTTTCACATGTTTTGAAATTATTTTAATATCCATTTTTAACAATAATATATATTCAGGTATCAACTACGATAAGTTATTTTTCAATTATGGATTCGAAAACCTCAAATATCATTCGCACAATACGAGTACCAATCACCATTCAAAACTTGCAAAATCATTTCTGTAAGTACTCATATCGGCTTTTTTCTCTACACGATGTTTTAACAACTCAGCATGGCCATCTTTACGAATTAAATTCACATATAAGGATTTCGGAAGCTGCACCTGATACACGAGGAAAAAATATACGTGAACACGTCATCGAACGTGAAATTACATTAATACTCCAACGGTACGTGACCACACTTACCATTTCTTCGCCATCATTTGGGCTAATATTCAGGCTAGAAATCGTATTCATAAGTGCATGGACGCTTTTACATTGCAAAGGATCAACAACATTCGAATGTACGCCGGCGTCGTCAGAATTTTTATTGAAAATGGACGCTTTTCTCGAAAGCTCAAAGTACGCTTTGGCGATATCTTTACAAAACGTGGCACGACTCATATTCGCCTGTTGCAAGTGAAAATCTAAGCGTTTAATTATGTACGATTGGTTCATCTTCGTGAACATGTATTCCCATCTTTGGCGACGTATTTCGATATTTTGAAGAAACGGAGAATCTCGCAGGTTAATTTCAGATTTCACCGGTTTAAAATGAAGAGCCCATTCGATTTCGAAATCTTCGATGGTATTTTTAACGATGTAATACTGTTTCAAGATGATCAGTTCTTCCTGTAAAAAGCGACGTACTCGGTTGACAAAAAAAGTTTCATGATTTTCAAATACAGATAAATACATCATCCATTTGTTGGTAACCAACGAACCAGTTCGGATTTCTTGATGAATTTATCCGCCAAATTCGTTTCATTTGGCGAATCATCTGGCTGCTTCGAGTTTTTGGCTTCACTTTTCAACGTCAACTGATCATAATACGAATATAGATACGCAGATTAATTTAGTATTATAATTATATAGGTTTCCGATGGTATTAATAAAGCAACTTACTCGATCGTCTTTACCTCCGATTTTAGCTTGCAAAGATAAATTAATGCTAAATATTAAATAACAAATAACCAATACGAAAAACATATTTGACGATGGGTGAATTTTTTTTTTTTAAGATAGGATCATATACAACTAGTTTTAGAACTACTTGACGAATATGAGGTTAATTTTTATCCGTTGCGTACTTGATACTTATTAAATTTTATTTCTGATTGAAAAATAAAGGTTATCTAAAAATTATCAGTATCACCAAAAATGGAAAGTGATTTATAAACTGATTTAAGCACGATATAAAAATTATACACAAAATTATTGAACATCTAGTATGCTATACACTAGGGTAGGGCGAATTTCTTTTTTTTTTTTTTGGGGGAATTTTTTTTTTTTTTTTTTTTTTTTTTTGGAAATCTGCAAACAACGTAGTCAAAATTGTAGCGAGATGACTTCAATAGTTCGGAATTTTTATACATATTTGAACACAAAATGATCATTGCTGGATTTTAAAAATATCACTTTTTGCATTTTTCACGATTTTTTGAAAACCCACGAAGAAAATTTTTTTTGAGACCCCCCCCCCCTTCCCGAAGATGGAAATCAAGACATCAATTTTAGGTGATTAGGCGCAGTATTTCAATTTTATCCTCCACGAACGATATTTCAGGGTCACTCAAAAAAAGTATTTTTAAATAAATTTTTCAAAGTTCGAGAAAATGAATTTTCGAAAAAAATTTCATCGTAAGGCGACGCATTTCATTTATTTCATAATCTAATACCTAAATTGTGAAAAACAGATCTAGCGTATTCGGTCTATTTTATTAACAAGACAGATAGATACGCCAAGCGTTACAGGCCAAATGAAAAATTATTTTTACAAAGACTCCAAAAGCGAGAATTTCAGCCCGCAAGTTCTCTTGAGGAAAAGCGTAAGGGGTTATACAAGGAACAAACGCTAAAAATAAGAAAAATTGATCAAAAAACCACATATTTAGAGCGGGGTGGGGGAGAGGTGTAATGAGACTGAAAAGTCGAGACCCCAAAAGCAAATCTAGGACCCTACTGAATGTAAAAACTCAATTTCAATTTCGTAGCTCAATTTGGAGGAAAGTTATGCGAGGAACAAACTCAAAACCCCCCCAAAAAATGATCAAGAAAACGCATTTTTTATGGATATGGGGGGGGGCAATGATGCTGAAAAGTCGAACCCCAAAAAGGCACATTTAAGGTCCTGTGCATACCAAATTTCAGCTTCCTAGCTCTATTTGGAGGAGAGTTAGGCGAGGAACAAACTCAAAAAACACAAAAAACTCAAAAAATGAGAAAACCTGACTAAAAAGCCACCTTTCTGATGCTGTGAGGGGTGCGATGAAGCATAGAGGTCGAGATTCACAAAAGACACATCCGGGGGCCCTGCTGAATGAACATACTAAATTTCAACTTCTTAGCTCATTTTGGTAGGGGAGATGGTGAAGAAATAGCTATTTTTCAAGGTCAAAAAGGGGAAAACCCCTCATAACTCCCCTCTTACTTGACCTAAGAGGTTAATTTTTGGATATGTTATACAACTTTCGATTCTCTATCGATTGGTTCAGAAAGGAACAATTTTTGTATTTTTGGCTCCCCAGCACTCTCTCCTCCAAAAATGGGACAAAACTGAATTTTGACCCAATTTCATCCTCACTCATATATATATCTAATCCCCTACCTAAATGCGCCGATTGACCGAATTGGAGTGATTTTAGCCTAATAAGAGTAAACAAGTTTAATGTTCAAGGGAAAAAAATTAAAAAATTAAAATAAATTTCTGGCATGGCCAAAAACTGTCTCGATGGTCTTCTTGGACCCCAAAACTAATTTGGTTGGCATCTCCCCCCTCCCTCAGAATGAAACGAATTTCACAAGTCCAATTGGGTTAGATTTATTTTTCGTTCAAAAATCCATAATTTTTTCTTTTTTCACTTTACAATTAGAACAAAAGAACACAACAGAGATATTATTTTGCTTTCTGCAGCTCAAACATTGAGTTACTCTGTTCTACAGGTCTTGGTATTTGAAGTATATTAAAGTAAGTACTGGGAAAAAAAAAATTTTAAAAAGGCACTGCCCTTCAATCAGTGGGTTGCTCGGACTGTGGCCCGGTGCAATGAGGTTTAAAAATACAAACCGTCAAAAGGCACATATACATTCTACACTAAATCTACATAGCAAACTTCAACATTCTAGCTCAATTTGGAGGGGAATAATACAAGGAACAAACTCAACATATAGTTTTCTCTTTCAGGGAAAAATTCTAGATCATGGATATGCAACATATCTACGTCAATATTTCAACATATAGTGCAAAAATAATTCATAATCATCCTTCATCGCGAGTTCTTGATCAAAAACTTCACGTTCTAAAAGAATGACTCCAGCCCCAAGATACACTTACCTAAATCAAAAATTGAAAAAATCAATTTTTTATTTTTTCAATTTTTAAAATTTTTAATTTTTTTAACTGTTTTTATTTTGAAATTTTTTAACTTTTTATTATTTTTTATTTTTTTTAATTGGTATCATATCAAAATTTTGAAATAAAGTGCAGAAATCATTCATAATCATCTCTAATTACGAGTTTTTGATCAAAAACTTAAAATCAAAAACGTTACATTTCTAGAAACTCCCTGTCCTAAGACCTATCCTGGTCAAAAGTGACCAAAAAACAACATTTTCGGGACTGTAAGGGGGCGCAATGGGTCTGAGAAGTCGATCTATGGCGCCTACCAAGTCCAGTTGCCTTTTGTTCAAGAATGACATCATTGCTTCTGAAGCTATTTGTATGCGTGTCCGAAGCTGATCTGGACAATCAGCTGCAATAAGCAGCAATGTATCATCTGCGTACCATTGCGAGAAAGTCCATGTCCATGTATTGTCCAAAACTCAAAGTATATCATCGAATACAATGTTGCACATGTCAGGGCCATGCTTATTGCAGCTGATTGTCCAGATCAGCTTCGGACACGCATACAAACAGCTTCAGAAGCAATAATGTCATTCTTGAACAAAAGGCAACTGGACTTGGTAGGCGCCATAGATCGACTTCTCAGATCCATCCTTGTGGACAGCCACGAGACAGCAATTTTTCTACACCATTACAGATGATTCTTCTCTCGATAAAGTAACTCGGAATTAAGCGAAGGAGATAATGAGGTGGTTTTCTTTTGTTGAGTTGTTTCAAGATATCACACCGTCTGGCATTATCAAAAGCTCCTTCGATGTCAAGTGAGATGATTGCTACCAGTTTGTAGTATTTCAGAAACCTGTGAATCCTGTTCACTGCTGCATGGCACCTACCAAGTCCTCATACCAAATTTCAACTCCCTAGCTCAATTTGGTGGGTAGATAGGGTAGGAACAGCCCTTTTCCAGGGTCAAATATGGAAAAACCCTCATATTTCCCATTCTGATTGGCTTAGGAGGCTGATTTTTGGATATGTTATACAACTTTGAATTCGCTATTGGTTGGCTCAAGAAGGACCATTCTGGCGATTTTACCCTCTCAGCACCCTATTCCGCACATTTGCGCACAGCTGAATTTAGACTTGCGGTCAACCCCACTCCAGATTATCACATCTATCACCGAACTAAGCTTATTTTCCCAATTTGATCGATTTTAGTCGGTATAGAGCTAAGGAAATGATTTTTAGTTGGGGGGGGGGGAGAGAAATAAACATAGGACATCGATAAAAATGGTCTCAATAGTCTTCTAGGGCCCCAAAAAGGATTTTGTTGATATTGCCCTCTCATCCGCCAAGGGTTGATAGATGGTAACAGCCTGCTTTTCATTGACAATATGACAAAGAAAATTAGGCTAATTATCACCCAAAAATTGATTTAAAAAAACCTCGTACATCACGATAATTTACTTTCAAATAATACAGCCAATGCTTGATTAAAATATTAAATTTAACAATTATATTAAACGGGTAGATAGGTACATGGACCTACCAATTACTTCAATTCATTATCGATCGTTCAAATCTAGTAATACTCGTGCGAAAGAATTTCGCTATTCATTCTCTTTCTGATTTCGTAATCATCTTCACCAATAGCTTCTCGAACCTTATCTCTGTACTTATCTTTCAAACGTTGAAGCCTTAGTTTATGATCACCAGCCAAAGCAGCACGAGCATCATTTTGAAGTAATTCGATGTATAAAGATTTCGGAATTTTAACCTAGTTTGAAGAGAAAAAAAAAACAATCCAATTATTAAAAAGCAGATGACTATGCAGATCCTTAACATACACCTCGGAAACTTACAGTTTCTTCGTTTCCATTCTGCGGGTTTAAATTAAGATCGGAAATCGATTTCATAAAAATTTGCACACTCTTTTGCCGCAGTATATCATCAGCAGGAACCGGTGAGTCTGCAGGTTTGGTAAAAGGGTCCTTCGTAAGAGCAGAATAAGCTTCGGCTATGTCTTGACAAAACGTCGCTCGATCTATTCCAGCTTTTTCCACTTCCGAACGAAGGTGTTTAATTATATAAGAATTGACCAACTTTTCGAAAATATATTCCCACCGTTGACGACGTATTTCGACATTTTGACGAGATGCCGGCGCTTTGCTATCGACCTTATCCATATTTGGTTTGAAATGCAGCGTCCATTGCACCTCGAAGCTTTCTATCGCATTTTTAAAGGCGCGCTGCTCTTTCAACGAGCTAAGCTCTTTCTATAAATGGGAATAGGGTTTATTTTGGTTACAAGTAAAAGTAATAACTCAAATTAAATCGTTAAGTTTTTTTTTTTTTTACCAATAAATTTTCTCACTTAATATTAAACTCATTCGCTGTGTTAAATTTTCGGTATAACTTACCGGATCATCTACGGGTTTAGCTTCGAGGGGTAAATTTATGGAACAAATCAAGTAACACACGACGAATATTAGACACATGGTGACTGGATTGGAACAGAGTTTTTTTTTTCTTCAATATACTTATTTTAATTTAAAGCCAATGTATCGTGGAGAGAAAACGCGTATAAGATAAGCCATCGTCTGATTAATTACTTCGAAGCAAGTATATATCTTTCGATAAATTAAAATACCTTCCCCAACCTCTGGTTCGCTTCAAAATGAAAACTTGTAGAAATATGTAGCTCATGTAATTGTAATTGGGAGGAAGAGTTGAACCTGTTGGTTGCATATTTTTAATTAGTCAAATAAAAAACGATATTAATTCACAACTTCGAATAGATAACTTCAATAATCATTGGTTGGCAAGATAAATATAATAAAAATTTTTGAAAAGGTCGAGTGTAAATTAATGCTAAGACTTTGTAAGATTGCATCATAAAATGGTTGAGGAATAGTTGGTGTAGGGAAGGAATTGTTATTTAAAAGCAACTTTTATTTAAAAAATTCGTTTTTAACAAAACTAGGCACAGAATAGCTATTTAAGTAGATTACATGTTTAATTTCCATCATTACACTGGCAAAATCATCTCATTACATATTTAAACTAATTTTTTTTATTAATTTGTTAAAATGAAACCCCTCTTTTCAATTAGAACTTGATATCACTAATTTTCGTTCATAAAAAAAAGAGAGGAAAGAGAGTGGACGCATAAAAATTTATTTTATCGTCCCAAAAATTAATTCTAAGCATTAATCAGTATTAGATAATCTTGCGCACGATTTTCAAGTATATAATTAATGGACACAGAATTTATCACGATAGTCGATACTTATTACTATCAGAAAACATCCTTTCAATGAAATCAGTAAGGGGAGAGGGGTCTTGCACGATCAGATGTTAAATCAACACCCCCTCCCCCCGTACAACGTATTCTCATTCATTTATGCAGATTTCAACAACACTGGGAGACCAGAAGCCCTCAATTTTGGTCTAAATTAAAAAAAAAGCATCGTTTTGCGATATTTTTTCAGCCTGATTTATGTGACCCAACTACCAGAAGGCACATCTAAACCTTACTAAATCTACACATCAAATTTCAACTTCCTAGGTCAATTTGAGTTGAAGAAGAGAGGGGGTGCGATAGTACTAAAATGTTGAGACCTGACCACCAAAAGGCACATCTAGGGTCCCTCCTAAATGGGTATACCTGATTTCTAGTTTCTAGCCCAATTCGGAGGGGAGTTAGCGAGGAACAAACTCAGAACATGAGAAAATCCGCTCAAAAAACTACATTTCTGGGCTATATGGAGGCGTAATGGGTCTGAAAAGTTTAAACCCCCGAAAAGGCACATGTATGGCTCCTACTAAGTGTACTTACCAAATTTTAACTTGGAACCGTTTTTTTCAAGGTCAAAAATGGGAAAACCCCTGATATGTTTCTTCCTAATTAACCTAGGAGGCTCAGATACGTTATACAACTTCGGATTATCTATCAATTGGCTCAAAAAGGATCAATTTTTGCAATTTTAGCTCCTCAGAACCTCATCACCAAAATTTGGGCCTAACTGAATTTTGACCCGGGGCCAACTTCAATTCAGTATATCAAATTCGTCGCCAATCTAAGCCTATTTCCCAAATGTGATCGATTTTGGTTGTTATCGAGCTGGGCGAATAAATTTTAGCTTTGGGCGAAAAAAATTAAAAAAATTTACGCACTTTTCCCTTTTAGAGAAAAATTTTAGATCATGGATGTGTAACGTATCCGTGTTAACATTTCAACATTAAGCACAAAAATAATCCATAATCATCCTTCATCGCAAGTTTTGGATCAAAAACTTCATATTAAAAATGTTTTATCTTCTGATTTTTTTTTAAATTTTAAATTATTAAATTTTTTCATTTATCATTGCTGTTTTAACTATTTTTATTTACAATTTTTTGAAGTAGACATATTCATGACAGCATTTGAATATAAAAGTCCAAAATTCAACCATACTCATCTTCGCGAATTTTATCAAATGCTTCACCTTAAAGACATACTACCTTGGTATGCTGAATTTTAACACCAAATTCTCATTTTCAACACTGAAATGTTATATTTAAAAAAAAAAAAACATTTTTCGGAATTAGGGGAATTTTACGCGAAAATTATAGTGATTGGCAACACTGCAAAAACGTTACTTCAAAAATGTAACGTTTTCAAACTCACCGCCAGCTTCTATAACATATCCATGTCAAAAATAAATTTAAAAAAATAAATATCTGACATGACCAAAAATGTTCGTAATGATCTTCTGAGACTCCAAAACGGATTCCACAACTCCTCATCTGCCGTAGGTCGGTAGACCATAATAGTCTGGTTTTCATTGACAATGTTACATACAAAATCAGTCCAAAAAATGGAAAAGGGAAGTGACATAAGGTAATTTGCCAGTAATTGATGTGTAAGAGGAATTTTTTTCACCGTTGTGTTAACTACGTCGCATGTAAATCAAAAAATTCCGAAAAAATTATACATTATAGTCCAATGTATTCCTCTCCTCCCCCTCCAACTAAATCACTTGCCACGGGAAAAAATTCCAAATCAGCCTAAATCCACTTGTCAGTATTTGATACCTCCTTTTCTTGCCCCCAACCAAACTCAAGCAAGCGGAAATTCGTTTGTAAATTTTTTCATATGTGTTCATCATTTTGGCATAGAAAACATTTCAGTACCTATTTTTTAAAAAAATTTTGAAAAAATAAATTTCAAACTCGAACGCTTAGCAAGAATGTTTAGGTTTATATCAAAACACGAAAATTTTGGGGACATAATTTTTTTTCATATTTAGGGTGATAGAAAGGTATTCGAGACTCGCACATAAAAAAGAAGTAAATATTCAACTTCAGCGACCTCGAATAAGTAATAATCGATATGTCACTTGATTTTTTGAATTTTGACCAAGTAGGAGGAGGAGGGAGGAATTAAAAATTAAGTCGATATTCAAACTCAGCATCTTAAATTTAAAGAGAAGCAATATTTCACTTCACTTCTTCAGTATTTTGCATTTTAACCAAAATTGATCAACCCCTGTGCTTCTCCCCCCCCTTGTGATCCTAATTTGAAAATTGGATGGTTGCAAAGTACTTTTTTCCGAATTTTAAACGATAGCATTAATAATTTGTGCTCCTCGTCAAAAATTGAGCTGTCACCTCAAAAATTCAACTTTAGAGCTTTCAAAATTTTGACCATTGATTTCGAACCTATTTTCGATTTTCTACAAAACCGCATAAACAGACTTATTTCACATACAACCAATCTCGAAATATGAGCTTCCAAGTTCAAAGTTGAGCTTTTTATCCAAATCCAATTCCGACTCACGCCCTAAAGAGTTAGGACAGAAATGACAACGATTTTTACCAACAATACTGAGAGATGGTCGAAAAAAAATTCGAAGGAAAAGGGAAAGATTTAAGACTTACAAGGAAATTTCGTAAATCGTTTGAAATATTACCAAACTTTTTCGAAACAAGATACTTTTGAAAATTATTAAAAATTAATGTATTTGAAATTTGATTAAAATTGTGAAATTTTGATTATTACGTTGAAAAGGGGTAAATTTTTAATGGTTATCTAATAAACGCAATTTCAAATTTTATCATTATCTCTTGGCTCAAAACAATTAAACTTGTGTGTTAAAAATCTCATAAAATTACTTTGTAAAATGTTTCAACTTCTAAATTGTAATGCATTGGAGATTTGGATACCTCTCATTGTGTGAGTACGGAATATATGAAAATTTATCCTTTTTTTGAGCAGTCAAAAAGCTTTTATTTTCTCACAAAATCTAAAAATATGAAAATAAAAAATTGAAATTTAATTTTTTTCAGACAAAAATTCCTACCGGTTTCAAAATGTTTCCCTTTCTTATTTCAAGTATGTCAGATATGCTACCTCCCTTAGAAGAAATTATTGACAGCTTAGAAAGTCATCGAAGTGTATACGTGAATATTTCCTACGTTTCACTTATTTTTATATTTTTATCCAAGTCAGGAATCATGACTTAGCCTAGCCGGATACGCCATATGGAACTTGGAATGAAATTCATGGGTCCAAAATGTTACAGGTACGTACAAAGAATCGAAATTCGAAGATGACGAATAAAGGACTGTAAAAATACAAAAATTAATTTTCTTTTAACGTAAATAAAGATAATTAGCATATGTCTTAGATGTGTTTTTGGTAGGTTAAACTTATTCAACAGTTTCCTTGCACATATTGTATCTGTTTAAAATAAACCACCGGCATGAAACAGAAGGAAGAGAGAGAAAATCCGAATCACCGAAAGGTGTAAAAAATATCTCGAGTATCGTCGAATAAATGCAACAAGTTGAATAAGAATAGATGGTAAATATTTACAAGGTCTTTCAACCGATGAGTTATCCACATCGTTCATTTCAATACGATGAAACTTCACTATTTACAAACGCATCCGAATCAGCTGTACGAGCTTGTTGCACACGTCTTTTATAAGCAGCTTTTAAACGTAGCATTTGTTCTTTATGATGCTGCCTAATCAAAGCAGCATGGGCATCTTTACGCATTAAATCGATGTATAAAGATTTAGGTAGCTGAACCTAAATACGAGAAATGAAAAATAAAATATTAAAACCATTCTAATCATCGTAACACTTCTACGGATCAATTTCAATTCCGAACACTTACAATTTCTTCATTTTTACTCCACACTAATTTGGAATCGGACACAGCGTTCAAAAAAGCACGTACACTTTTCTCGTGCAAAGGATTGCGAACGTATTCAAAATATTTGTGCTTTTTATCCGAATTCGGTTCCTTGTCGAAAATATAAGCATTGTCTGAAAGTATAAAGTAAATATCGGCGATATCTTTACTAAAATACATCCGATTAATTCCGGCTCTTTGCAATTCGGTGCTTAATCGATCAACAGCATACGATTCGTTAAATTTATCGAAAATATACATCCATTTTTGACGTCTTATTTGGATATTCTGACGAGCCGGAGATAAATATTGATTCACGTTGTTCCAATTCGGTACGAAATGCAGACCGTAGTGAGTTTCAAACTCGTCTATATGGTTTTTCAAAATATACTGCTGTTTCAAATTATAAAGCTCTGCCTGAAATAGTATAAAATAATATTAAACGATTAAGAATCGACGAAAATAAACCATTTTATACCTTTTTATTTCGGATGCTGTATCGTCAACTAACCAGTTCGGATTTTTTGATAAAATTTTCCGGTTGATTTGTTCCATTTAAAGGTGAATTCGTAGATCCATCTGGTTCCATCGGTTCTTCCGTTTCACGGTTTAAAAATCTCTGCTTTAAATTAACATTTGTAAATCATGTTTAGCTTGATTTTTTCCCCCATAGATAATTAGTGTAATTTAAACATCATGTTACTTACTGGCCAGTTGAATATATTTTGCGAAGAAAAATTAACAAAGAATATCAAATGATAAATTATAATTGTAAAAAACATGACGGATAAACTTTAAAAAGACACGGTTACTTGAATTGTAATATGATCAATGTAAAGTAAAGAGAACTAGTTTGATGGGTCTAATAAAAGCTCATTATATCTTTAATATATTTTTCTTATCTTTCAATAAAGTAAAATATGAACCGATAAAATACGATTTAGATTATAGAGTGACTCGTTGATCCGTTCTGCTCGAAAGTAAACGACAAGACAGTGAAAATAAATCGTACAAGATAGAAGCCACTGGTGTTGGATTCAGTCGTATTCAATATCAAATAAAATACCATCAGGGCTGGTTTGTTCTAACGAACCATACAACGAACATGGTTAGTTTGTTCGTTGTAAACTACATAATTCAGAAAAATATTATTCAGTTCAGTCTGAAAAGCTTGAATCTCTTTCCTAAAGATTTTCTTCAGTACTAATTGAAAAAAAAACACACAAAACTACTGCTACAACCAGAACTTTAGTTGCTTATCATCAGCTTCGTTAGCTACTGTCTTTTCTTTCAGTACATCTAGGAAAACTATCAAATACTACCAAACAATAATAATACACCTTCTAAAGAACTTCAGTCCCGCGTACTTCTTTTAAAAAACCGCGAATAACACAAAAACCTTAAAATTCGTTGAATCTAGTTCTTCATCAAATCGATGATGTATGGCAGTTGTAAGAAGTTGAATTCGTTTATCAAGAAAATAACACCATTTTGAGATTCGATTCACCCAAGGAGAGGAATCGGGCTAAATTAATCACCCATATTACTTACTACTCATTAATACGACTTATAAAGAAAATAACAAAAATGGATTCAACAGCAATTTCTACAGTTGAAATATGTTCAACTACTTCATATACAACATTACGCTTAACATATTTGTAATGTAAATTATTACCAACCAAATACTAATAGTAAGTTGTAAGATTACTCACCATCAGCAGTGAAGATTTCCGCAAATTAATCAATGAATTACGATTAAAAAACACATTATAATGGACCAGCTGTATCATTTCGTCGTGACTTTCTTTCAGTCACTACACAAACTAACGCACCGTACCGAACCGAAAAGATTTTTAATACTCCATATTATAAATTTATCGCAGTAAAATTAATTCACAATGAATATTTCACATAAAAAGAAGCGATTATTAAGCGAAAAATTAATTACTAACGAACAAACGTACACTAATTGATATTAGGATAACAAAATGGAGGACTTAATGCATAACATTCATCTCTACCTCAAAATGTCAAGATTCACAATAAACCGACGAACACAATGCGCACGCGCGTTGAATTCGAGATACGAGATACATGATATTGTTAGTCAATTGACAACATTGGACAATAATATGAATGGAATTTATCGTTCAAAAAGGTATCCTGATTAAAATACAGATTTTGATTTCCTTTTCTTTTTTTAATTATTTCAATGAAACGAATAAAATAAAAAATACACTCAGTTTTGTTTAATTTAAATTTAATACTACAGAATATGAATTCGAGATGTATTAAGCATGATACTTGAACTAGCGATTAAAAGGTCGATCAAATTTTCCCGAATTCGCTGTACAGATTATTTAATAAAACAAAGAGTAAAATACTTGAAAAATGAAACTCAAAGTAATATGTAAGGTCTGCTATTGCCACGATCCAAACGAGTATAACCGATCAATTCGTCTATTTCGTTGTTTAAAGTATCGACATCTTTGTCATGTTTCTTTTTCAAATCCTCTACTCCGTCTCGTATTTTGATCAAATTCTCGTATTCCTTTTTGGGAATTCGGATCTTGAAAATAAATAATAGTATTAGTTTCAAAGATACTTTAATAAGGATTAGATAAGTACAAATACTTGATAACGGGAATCTATGAAAATGTAAGTGAGATTCAGTTCAACATTCTTTTGAAGCAGTCTTCGTTCTCATATCTAACACATCCTTTCTTAAATGAAATTCACTATCCAAGTTGGAAATAGATTATTCAATTCATCCTCTGTTATGTTTTCCGTCTACATATCAATAATATATTCAACAGTCACATATCACTTACCATTTCTTCGGTTACACTTTCTTCTTGGAAGCTAACATTGATCAGTACAATGAGCAAAATTGCCAGTTTTAATAACATCTCTACGGCTTATACTATTTCCACAATTAATCGAAAAGAAAACGAATCTAGCTGAGCTGTTTTCTCATTGTACATAGTTGAACTATTGATAAAAAGTTTTCGTATCGAATTTTTTTTTCATACTTACGCCATTCGTTTATCGCTACTGAGCACAGTAAATTAGCGTTCAACTATTTACCACATTAATTTAGATACTTTTATAATGAGATCGAGGCTTTTTAAATCAGATAATATGATCGGGATGCATACACTGCTCGTGAGGGTATTTTTATTCTGTACCAAGAAGAGTGATGTGGAATGCTAAGTTTGGTATGACTACTTTTTTAATAATTTTTTTCATACAGTTAAATAATAATGAAAGGTGATAAATGAAGCGATGTGAGAAACCGGGGCAAAAACTAAAATGGTAAAAATTATAATAAATAACGAATGCAAAATTGACCCAACAAGTAACTAAAACATGGATACACAGATATTAAAAAAAATTGAAAAAATTGTATTGCAAAGAAAAAGAAATGGATAAAAAAATTCAACGTTTTGAAGTAGAAAAATCATTCATCATATTTACAGTCGCAGGGTAGAAACCTGAATTCTGATTCAAAGAATATGCCCAATTAAACCAAATTATTAGAGCGAGTCAATTCGTATTGGACGAGGGGGACATTATGATTCTTACTTGAGCTTTGATGTAGAATTTTGTAAAAATACTATTCTTATACTTACGTTGGAATCCATAAATTCAAAAATAAATTTGATGCATAACATGCACTTCATGGAAAAAATATTCATTTAATGAAAAATACATAGAAATATTAAATTAGATCACAGGAATTTTCGTCAAATACAATAATATACAAAAATTTACAGAAATACATACACGTAATCGTACAAGAGTAAAAAAATACACGAATTAGGACGAGAGAATATTCACTTTTCACGTAGGCTCTACGTTTAGATTTTTACGCAAAGGTTATATACTTTTGATTACATTTTCACATAGCATTTCGTACATTATTTTAACAAAAAAAAAATTATCAATCTCACCTCAAATGTGGGGGTGAGATTAGAATGACCTTAAAATCCAGCTGGGAAGGGTAGAATTTTCGAAAATACAAAAAAAATTGTGAAACTCGACAGAGGAATGTACCGGGGATCTACATTGTAATTTTCAGATTTTTTGAGCGAAGTATGTAGCCACAGTCTATGTTCAAAGTTGAAATTTGCTTGAAAACATCCATCTCACCCTGCTTTACGGTACCTTTACTTTCTACTTGAATTACGCTCAAAAAATGTACGTAATTTTTTTAATATATACAGGGGTGTCCAAAAGTCAGTTTACGCTCTCAAAATCTACATTTTCGCTCATACGAGGGGTGTTCAATAAAGACTCGGACAATTTTTTTTTCGCGGTTGGAAACAC
>FIZR01010447.1:0-34309 GCA_900060175.1 Ferrisia virgata | reverse complement strand
TTAAGTCACCCAAATGTTAAGAAAATTTAAAAAAAAAAAAAAAGGATATCTAAGAAAGGAAAAATATATCTAAAAGTACTGAGTAGGTATAAAAAAATGTAGGTAAGCTACGCATTTGAAATTAATTCGAATGATTCACTTTTTGTTCAATAAACCGCTTTTTAAAATTAAGTATTTTAAAATTGAAACGAAAATGATGTAAAAAAGACACAATATACAAAACGACATTTCACATTTGAAAGCTATATAAGCTGAAACTTTGACTACCCTTTGATTTCTCCTACGTCCTGAAAATTTACACCGCGTAGCAAAATTCCTTCGGTTTCGCTTTTTATTATAAAGTCTTTCAAGTTTGATGAAATTTTTAATCTAATTCTTAATACTTGTTAGATTTTTTCTTTTTTAAAATAATTATTTGAATTTTGAAAAGTAATTTACTCGAGGTTTTTTTTTCTATATACCTACTCGTGCAGTCTGTGGCACCTTTTAAAAAAGATTAAAATGAAATTATTCTTTTTTGGAAAAATATTCCATTAAAATTCTATTTAAAAAAAAATATACTAATAATAAATATAAAGCAAAAAAAAATTATTTCTCATCGCGTCGCTAGTACTTCACAACAGCTCGATGGCGGATTTCTTAAAAATCAACGAAAAAATTAGGTATGCAAAAAATATTAGCCTTTTTCTCCAGTTCATCTTTTTACTACGTTCTTTAAAATCAGGGTGAAAATATGTATAACTACAGCTTTTGACGAGGATTCTTTTCAGTCTGGAAATTTAAAATATTCTTGTAACGCTGGTGATTGGTTTTTAATGCGATTTATACGCGGTCGCCGATTTATTATCGAACGAAAATGTGTGGTGCGTCTTGCGTTAATAGTCTTAATCGTGTCGTCTTAAGTCTAATGGAGCATTTTGCTAGTGGTTGTGTTTTGTATACTTTGCACCAGTCCGGTATTTGTATCGAGAGAACAAACCGCAACGATATAGTAGGATTCTGTAATGACTGGTGGCTGTAAACACTAAACAGTACCTAGTCGAGTGTTGAAAACAAAATTGAAGGAAAGAAGATGCTCGCGTCAATTCACGTTGAAAGACGCGTTTGGAATTTTTTAACGCTGCAAAACGTGCCTACATCTTTCGGACGGAGATTATATTTTGACCGTTATATTAGCAGATACATTAGATTGAGTTTCTTTTTATATATATAGTAAATTTCCACATAGAAATTTAATTAAAATTTCGGGGTCATTCGCTTTCGCTTTCTTATACACAGCATAACGGTACTAATATAGCTTTAAGGTCGTAGGTACCGTAGTGTTCACTTCTTCAATCTCCGATACACGTGATCGATTAGCACAAATTATATTGCATAATAAATATGTACATGGTATTTGGAGAGAGGAGGATTCAATTGTATAATTTTCCTTCAGTCAATTTCGAATCTTACACCCACACGAAAAACAATACGTAATATGTAGCTAACTAAGAAAACGTTCAGATGGAAAAATTACAACCTTTTCGAACGATGAGACCATTAATTTACTAACTAAAACTGGCCACGTGATTTATTCAGAATTTGCACGTGGCCTTTACAGAATCTATCCGCAGTGCAAATGGTGTCAGGATAAGTGGTGTCACATGACACAGTTCTGGCGTGAGACTTTTGGCAGCAAAAATGGCACACTTTTGGCAATGCTTCAGCCAATCCCAGATCACTAAGTATTTGCCAAACTCGTGACAGTGATATAGAAATGGTGCAATTGTAACACCAGAATAACTCCAAAATGACTTCATTATGACATGGCTATGACGTTATTGTGACATATTAATAACATGTATTTGACTCATCGGTGACATGTTTTAGACGCGATAATAGCACACTTCTGGTGCAAAAATTAAACCTTTTGTGGCAAAAATGGCATGTTTCTGATACGTTTCTGACATATTTCATTTTCCATTATACTGAATTACTGTTAATATTAAAGTATTAATTATAATTATTTTTCTATTCATATTAACTCACGAAATTTTTCAATTTTTTTGTCGATGGTGGGATTCGAACCTGGGTCCTCTTGGATACGTCCCTTTTATGTGACTTGGTAGTAGCGTGCTTCTGACAACCATGTAAAATCGACTTGATACTGTTTTGACATGTTTTTAATGCTGCGTGGACTTGACTCTGTTTTGGTGGTACACTATTGCCATATGAATGACATCTGACATGCTTCTGACTTGATTATGACACTAATATGACTTAGGGGTGGTACATTTCTGACAACATTATGACACCATTTTGACACAGTTCTGACATGGTTCTGAAACTATTCTGACATATTTATGGCGTGATTTTGATACCACTTTGGCACATTTCTGACGCAATTGTGACATATTTTCAGCAGTGTCAAAAATATGACATTATTGTGTCAGAATCATGCCAGAACTCTGTCAGAAAGTTGCCATAATGTTGTCAGAAGTGTGCCACTCCTGAGTCACATTAGTGTCAAAATCAAGTCAAAAGCATGTTGTATGTCATTCATATGCAGCCAATCCGAGATCACTAAATATTTACCAAACTCGTGACAGTGACACTGAAATGGTGCAGTTGTAGCCCCAGGATGACTCCAAAACGGATGGTACACTATTGACATAATAATGAAATACGTCTGACTTGATTATGTCACTAATGTGACTTGGGAGTGGCATACTTCTGACACATTTATGGCGTGATTTTGATACCACTTGGCACATTTCTAACGCAATTGTGACATATTTTCAGCAGTGTCAAAAATATTCCAAACTAGTGTCAAAAGCACGACATAAATGTATCAGAATCATGCCAGAACTGTGTCAGAATGGTGTCATAATGTTAGCAGAAGTATGCCACTCCAAAGTCACATTAGTGTCATAATTAAGTCGGAAGCATGTCGGATGTCATTCATATGGTATTAGTGCACTACCAAATCGAAGTTAAAAGTATGCTACAACTGTGTCAAAAATGTGCCATAACATTGCCAATAATATGCCACTACCAAGTCACAAAATGAAAGTCTGCCATTTATATTTCATTAAAGTACTAACAGAAGCGCCAATCATACAACACATTTGTGCCACGATAGCGCTACACAGTTTGTCAGAAATATGCTATTCGTGTTCCACAAATGTGTTAGCTGCACATCAACTTCATGTCATATTTATGCCAATCGAATATAATTTTACAAGCGTTGGAAATATGTCATTTATACGTCATTAATGCACCAACAAAAATGTCAAACTTATAACATATCTGTGCCATGACAGTGTCAACCAATATGTGTCAGAAGTTCGCTAAAAATGTGTCGTTCAAGTGTCACCTGAAACTCAAAAATTTGCCAAAAGAATACCATTATTGTGTCATGGAATATTGGTGGCGTTTCTCTGATTTAAAATTGACACAGTAATTGCAATGCCTATTAAAGTGTGCGGAGCAATCATTATTCTGATTAATTAAAATTTTTTAAAGCGGGATCTAATGTACATTGACTTTAAAATGACACGTCACATGACACAAACCTAACGACACAGCGATATCTTGGGAAATCTGTGTATATCCCTGGAAATATTCACAATATCTTGTAGACATAGCAAAAAGCATTAAGGGGTGAATTGAGACTGAAAAGTCGAGACTTCCTACAGGCACATCTAATGCCCCTACTAAATGTGCATACCTAATTTCCACTTCTTAGCTCAACTTGAAGGGGTGTTATGCGAGCAACAAACTCAAAAAATGAGAAAAACCTATCAAAAAATCGCTTTTTTGAGGCTGCGAGGGGGTGCACTGGAGCTAAAAAGTCGGAACCCCCAAAAAGCACATCTAGAAAATTTCCACTTCCTAGCTCAATTTGGTGGGGGAGGATAGGGGAGGAACAACCCTTTTTCAGGGTCAAAAAGGGAGAAAACCCTCATATCTCCTCTCCTAACTGACCTAAGAGGTTGATCTTCAGAAAAGTTGTACAATTTTGAATTTTATATGGATTGACTCAAACGGGAACAACTTTCGTGTTTTTGGGCCTCAGCATCCCTTCCCCCAAAATGGGGCAAAATTGAATTTTAACGCGAGGGCATTCCCACTCATATATATCTAATCCGTCGATTGATCGAATTGATGCGATTTTGGTCAGTACTGAGCGATTTAAATTACTTCAATGTTCGGGGGAAAATTGCTCTTTCCACACAGAGAGTAAAAATCGAAAGAATGTAAGTTCAGATGCTTTTCACGTTTTCGGTATAAATTCAACTCTTATATTTACTGTTTCTCAACAAATAATTTCCATCACATCCCTCAACATTTCAATTTTAAATCATAAAATCAACCAGGAACAAAGTCTACTGTTGACGGGTAAATTGATGACTAATCAACTGTGGAAGGAGCTATTAAACATCTGTCATTTTCTTCGTGTATTTTGCTTGGATAAGTTTCAGAACTCTAAGCTTATACTTCAAGAGGCTCCGGAGATTTTGAAATTGATAAAGAAAAAATTCGAAATTAACTACTTGGTCAGAATGTAATATTTAGTACTTCATTTCTTTATGTTTCCTGCATCATGTTCGTCTAATATTATTCAACAAATTTGAAATAAAGTTGAATTTATTTCATCGTTAGAGCTGGGCCTTTCTTTCCAGAATACAAGCCCTAACTCCGGAACCAACTCAATTCATTTTCAATATTTCAGATCTATAGCTCTGTCAGTTAGAAATGTTGATCTTCTCTAATTCTGAATATCAGACTTCTGCTTCGCAGCCAAACTTTCTCTATTCTGAATATTTAACTCTGAGTCTGGAGCAAGACTCCGTCCATTCCAAATAGCAGACTGCACACTATCCACAACCGAGCTTCTTCCATTCTGAATATTCGGCTCTGGCCCTGGCTCCAAAGCCAACTTTTTCCATTCCAAGTAGCAGCTTAAACTCTAAAAAAATCCCAATTTCGGCGGCTCTTCGCTCCGAAAGAACAATATATCTTTATAAATACAATCTCATTGGATAATGACGTCACACTCTTAATGTGTTTGTGCTTGGAAAAAATTTTTTAGAAAAAATTTCCACTAGATAAGAGTATGAATCTGTTGATCGAATCTTCTTAAAAATAGAAAGCATCTTTCAATCTTCTTTCCAGCTGTTGATGAAACACAAGAAAGGGTGAGAATAGGATTATCATCGTCAGCAAGACTCCAACGACATGATCATTACCTGAAGAAAATAACTTTACATTATAAAAATTTCATTTTCTCGGTGAATTTTTCTTCATCGAATGATCCTGCGAGATATTTTTTTTTTTTTTAAATTGAAAAAGGAAAAAAATGAGCAAACGCTACATTGTAAGAATTTTTCCTCGTGTTACACTGAAACAAAGTCTCTCAATACAGATAAAATTCTAATTCTTAAAAATAGCTGCGTAAAATAATAAAATTTTCAATATTGCAATAACATTTTCCTGCTTTTACTTGGATAATATGCGTCCGATGACTAAATTACGAATGTTATCTCGCCTACCTCATTTGTACCGTGTAAATTGTAAAAATTGTTTTTGCAGGAATAACCAGCTTTCATAAAAATAAACTTCACTTCACCACCAGACATACCTAGTTATTCTTCACATTCGAGTATAACTTACTTTTTGAAAAAAAGTTAAAATCTATAAAAATAGGTAGCGAATAAAATGGCAGGAAAAATATGTTTTAATATACGAACAGAGACGAACTTCGTATTACACCAGGTTGACAAAAAGAAATACTTATTCAGTCACGATTCGTTCATACTTAATCCTTTTCAGCAGCAAGAAAAAAGGTCGCAAAGAAAAAAGGATATGTATGGCGAGCTGCTGACGTACCATGTTTTACTATTCCAAAAGTATACGTAGGTACTTCAAAATGCGAAACGAAGTAGTATAGAAATGATTTGTGTGCACCTCCTTCGCACATCGAATCAAATCGCAATTGCTCGCGTTGTAAACGAGTCCTTAAAGAAAAATATGAAATATTCTTCACAACGTCGGCAATGAAGGTACATTCACCTTAGCGTAGGTACTCGTCTTTTGATACCGCTGCATTGTTGCGTTTTCCAGCAGAAACCTCAGGTAGCTAGTAGCTACATCCACGTAAAGCACAACGTACAAATCATTTTTAATAAATCCATCCGGTGACATTCAAAAAAAGCTACATATATAAGGTCGCAATAAAAAGCTAATCTGCAAAATACGTCATTTATTCGGACGTGACGGTTGTGCCAAAATCGACCAAGCAACGTGTCCATATCGTTTATATGCTCGTATCTCTCGACAAAAGCTTTAATAAATGAAGGTATCAACGCTCAAACAATACGAAACGTGGCAGAAAAAAATCCAGTATCAGCATACAATGGGTTTTCGATATCGTTAATCCGCGTATACACAGCGCCCATTCTATAACATAAATGTAACTACCTATTGACTAATCGTTTCTTTAAAAATTACACCCATTTCCGCGCACCGTTCATCTATCTGTACGTATTTCGTATAGGTAGGTACCTATTTCAATTCATCAACTCATCGTTAGGTCAACGTACTGGCAATATGGTGTAAATGACCTATTTACCTACACCTGTAAATAGTACGATGATATTTTTCCGGTAAGAAATTGCTAAATATATAGGTACGAGGCTATTCATCATAAGGGTGGCACTTTTTTCCGCAGAACTGCGCTGACAATGCGGTTTCCGATAAGAATGTTTATTTCACCTTCGCCAGAACGCTTCCGCCATCTTCTAAAGTTTCAAAATCTGTCGTATCATTGTTGAAAACTTTTGAATGGAAGAAATTCATCGTAGTTGCCGGCAAAAATCCGTCATGGTGTCATCCCATCATGACCGCCATTCAAGTAATTTCCTAGTTCATCATTTCGTGTGTGTGTATGTCACCAAAGCACATCGCATTACTGGTGGCATTTCATTGCGTTACAGGATTTAGCAATCCGTCATCATTTAGATGTAGTGAAATCGTACCAGTTTTCCGATTACATTCCAAGCCATATTGAAGAAATGCAAAGTATCGTAGAGGAAACGTATACTCGTACTAGAGGTACGTAAACCGAAGCACACGACGTTATGTTGTTTGTATACTTAACGAGGAACCATACACAAACATAGCGTTTTTATTACGCTGGTAAATTTTATAAACGCTTAATACTTTGCACACAGTATATGTTTTCATCGGGGAACATATCGCCCTTCTGGATTTTCTATCTTGCATGCAAAAACGAAGATTACTTGAGAAAGGAGAATACATAATCATTTCTGTCGACGATGAAATATATCATCCTGAAAAAGAAAATACGTTTTCAAAAGGTAAATGACATCATTTTATATAAATCTGCTCACTACATTCGCGAAAAAACAAGCATATCATGAATATTATACTTACCGAATAGGTGCTCTGAACCAACTTGTCTACAGTTACCGGTCTGTACTAAAGTTAACACAATCCATACCACTAAATCCGTTGTACAAGTAAGCAAGTTTCGATTATCAAATATTAGTAAATCACATTTTATCACTTTACGTTCGTTAACATTCACTGTTGCTTTATCACTGATTCTTAGAACGATCGGCGAAAACATCAAAAAATACTCGACACAGGAACCATTTCACTTTGCATTTCACAGCAAAGTATTCGAATCATCAACGGTAAATTGTGCACACGAGAACGATATTTATAATCCCGCATGACCATATGGTCATTTATTAACACACACGTTTACTTAGGTACCTGTAACAGCGGCTCATTTATACGATGCAATTAAAATTTACGCTCGAGCATTAACGGAGATAATGTACGAAAAAGGTGACATAAGAAATGGTAGAGACGTATTACAGAAAATGCTTAATCAGACCTATCATTCTTTGCAAGGATTTGATGTATGTACCATTAAGTATATCTGTCTCTTAGCACACTAGATTAACTCTAAATGATTACGTGTTTTAAAACACTCGAAAGGTTTACATGGATGAACACGGCGATGCCGAAGGTAACTATACCGTGGTCGCTATACGAAACAAATCCGATGAAAATGACGTTGCACAAGTACAATTACAACCAATTGGCTACTTTCAATACATGGTGAACAAAACACATGACTTACCGGTAAGTTGATCAACAGGAACACGACTGATCGAACTATAACTTGTTCTGGATTCAAAAATAAACGATCCTTTTGTTCAGGATTTCACATATTTCAACGAGAGCAAAAAATTCCAATGGGTTAGCGGTAAAATACCTAGCGCCGAACCGAAATGTGGCTTCCAAGGTGAAAAATGTGCTCCAAATATTAACTGGAAGGCACCCCTATTGGTCGGTATGTTATCTGTGGTCCTCATCATTGCGCTTGGTTTTGGCATAAAGTAAGTTGTTTTCAATACTTATGCACTCACGCTGAAAAACGATAAAATTTTCACATTACTATGTGATTAAAATTAATCAAAGTAATCACACTCTGCTCGTCTTGCATATAAAATATTACCGCGTTGAATCGTTGAAGGCGATCACTTCGCACTACTTACTTACTATGAAAACTGGCATTTCATATATCTTTGCTAAGTACGTTAAATGCCATATCAACTCTATGATTTCCAGACATTACAGATACGAACAGAAACTCGCTTGTTTGTTGTGGAAAGTTGATATTAAGGACGTTACCATCATCGATGCTCCAATGAAAGACGAACGGATGAAACGGGTGAGAGTGTATCTATAATCTACGGTATACGAAAGATATCGTAAACAATTTTATAGTCTCGTCGAATCAATTTGCTCCATAATTCAAAATAATAGTTCAATACATTACCGAATCACTCACTTTATCGTTATTTCACACTTTATGTGTTATAGATTATCGATAAAAATGCAAAACCGATTTTGGAAGAGAATGTCCCGCAAAATTGTCGTACAACTCTAGCCTATTACAAAGGCAATGTTGTTGTTATGAGAAGAATTCATAAGAAGACAGTAGATTTAAGCAGAACAATCCGAAACGAATTAATACAAGTAATTTTTCAATTACTTTTTAAATAATAAAAAAACAAATATGCTTCCAAAACAGAAAACCGCCATTAATAAAATATACGTAATTTAAAAATTACGGTTTATGGTTTGATTTGTATGGAATCAGTGTTGCCACTTTTTACAATTAAGTATACGTTATTTCTGAGAATAAAATTCTGATGGAAAACGAATAATGAAATAAAATAAACGAATAAATTCTTAAAAAGAAGTAAAGGGGAATCAAAATTCAAAAATAAAAGTCCTTACAGAACTCTTGGGCAACCTTTTTTTTAACTGAACACCGTAAAAATAGTATTTTAAACGTTATTAGATTCAAATAAAATTTTATTTTTTCTAATCACATTTTTATCAAATACTTACTTTATGGAAAACATAATTCAACCTTTGGTCCCATAAATTTAATTTTTTTCTATTTCCAAGATACGAGAATTACGACACGAAAATTTAGCACAAATTATTGGAGCTTGCGTTGATCCTGGAAACGTATTCATTCTAATGGAATATTACGCAAGAGGCAGCCTGGAAGATATTTTAATGAATTTTGATATAAAACTGGACCAAATGTTTATTTCATCATTAGTAGCTGATATTTTACGAGTAAGACAATTCGAAACAATGCCTGTATACTTAATACTCGAATAATGATATCTCTTTATATTTCGAAATATTAATAATTTCCATCTCTTCTAGGGTATGATTTACCTTCATCAAAGTGTAATCCACTGTCATGGTAATCTGCAATCGAGTAATTGCCTTATTGACAGCAGATGGGTTTTACGTATATCCGATTTCGGATTAGTAGAATTCAAAGGTACAGGTATCTATCAAAAAGTCAATGAAATAAAACATTATCCTTTTTTAATGTCATGTCAATATCAACAATAAGCTAAATACCAACCAAACTTTTCAATTCTTATAGCTAATCAAGAAGATCCAGACATACGGTTGAAAGAACTAAAACGTAAATTGTATCGTGCTCCGGAGTTATTATCGCGAAACAGAACCGCTTCGATTAAAGGTACACAAAAAGGCGATATATATTCGTTTGGGATACTGCTTTACGAAATCGTAGGCAGATCTGGTCCTTGGGGTGATATAAGTATTGACGACGAAGGTACACGCATTGATTTATAGTCTTCAATACGTCACAATGAATGTAAATAATTTAACTTTTTCCCTTCAGAGATTATTTACCGCGTTGAAAATGGATACCAAAATGGTAGATTATTTCGGCCTAATGTTAACGTTCTGCAAACACAAAAATTTATTGTCGATTGTATGGAAAAGTGTTGGCATCAAGATCCTGATCAAAGACCCGAATTCACCGTTGTAAGGGAGCTTTTAAAAGGCTTACACAACGGACTGTACGTTAGAGTTATAAACCTATTGAAAATCCTCAGCTGTAATAAGTTATTTAATCAACTTTTCATTTATTTTTGACAGTAAGCCGAACATATTCGATAATATGTTGGCTATTATGGAAAAATACTCGTATAATCTCGAAGAACTTGTACGTGAAAGAACCGAACAATTAAGCCAAGAGAAAAAAAGAACTGAAGAACTCTTACATGAAATGCTACCTCCGTATGTGCTATATACCAATAATATGAAATCTATAATTTATCAGCATTTATAACACGTCTAGATATTATTTTCTCTATTTTTAGTACTGTAGCAGAAACGCTGAAAAATGGTCAACGTGTGATAGCCGAGAGTTACGACTGTGTTACTATTTATTTTAGCGATATTGTAGGATTTACAGCATTGTCAGCTATTAGCACTCCATTACAGGTAAACTTCACATAAGCTCGACTACTTATTGTATTTCTATTTTTAGTACTACATCAACATCTACGATGATTATTGCTTCAGGTTATCGATTTACTCAATGAATTATACACTACTTGCGATTCAATTCTTACTCAATACGACGTATATAAAGTCGAAACCATAGGAGACGCTTATATGGTAGTTAGCGGATTACCTTTGAAAAATGGAAACAAACATGCTGGAGAGATCGCATCAATGGCTTTACAAATGTTGAAAAAAGTAGGAATGTTTCAAATTAAACACATACCAAATGAAAGATTGAAAATTCGAATAGGCATTCATTCAGGTAGTAAATAACTTCACGATAGATTTACATTTCAGATAGAAATATCATTTTACAAATTAATTACTTTTAATAGGAAGTTGTGTAGCTGGAGTAATAGGAGTAAAAATGCCTCGATATTGTCTTTTTGGCGACACTGTAAACACAGCATCGCGAATGGAAGCCACCGGTAAACCATTACAAATTCACATATCAAAAAATACGAGAAATTTATTACAAGAATTAGGCGGATATTATTGCATAGAAAGGGGCTTAGTTCACATTAAAGTAAGTTAATTTTTAAATCATTTTTAAATTAACGTACTGTGATATTTAAGTAAGAAAATCAATGTTTTAGGGTAAAGGAGAAATGATGACATATTGGCTTATTGATGAAGATCCGTTAATAAGACAACAGCGTTGGTCATCATCAGTTACAACAATTGATAGTACAAACATGTATTACGGAAATCAACGTAAACCAAATATCAATATTATAATACTGTATTTTAAATCATCTTATATAACACTTAAAATATTCTGTAGGTTCTGAAGAAGCTCCAGATTTGATAAAAAGACTGAGAACTGGCACAGTGGCTGTTACCATAGGTGAACTTGAAAGTACTTCAAGTAGACAAATATCAATTATGATATGATATTTTTTCTCTCCAAAAAAGTTGTGATAATATGTAAATAACGTATACATGTAAATCATTTTGTACATATTTTGGGTAAATTTTGTGTTTTGTAAATGAAAATTTGAGAAAAATGTTTTTTTTTTTCTAAAAAAAAATGCAATAAAGTTGAATACTTCTTCACACTTTGAAAGATCATTTTTTTAATCTTTACGATAGACTAAATTCATAATATCTATTTCCAATTTTGCAAGATATTCGATTCACCGGCATCAGCATTGACTTTGCAGTATTCAGATCAGTGACATAAGTTTGCAACGTAGGTAAAATTTCTTCTATTTCTTTTCTCTTGTTGCCTAAACACCATACCAAACTTATATGAAATGCAGGATCCTAAAATCAAAAATTAACAAATAAGCTCACGTCAAAAAAAAATTAAATGTAAAATACTAACTTTGTAAAAAGTTGGTAATTTGAATTCCAATAAACTTTTATCCACCAGCTCGACGCATTTTAAGAGCTCATTATAACCATGGTGAATTTTAAGACTCAAGAAAGTTCTGGTGTTTTCTTCATTAACATAAATAGCTAGTTCTCCGACATTTACATAAAAACTGTAATAGCAATCAAATTAATATGGTCTTACAAAATGTAAAAAATTTCTTGGTGATATGTATAGGTAATTAAATACACATAATCATATACCTTTTTACGTTTCTTAATCTATCTTTTAAATCTTCAACGAAAAGATCGATCCAATGGTGTCTCAAAATCACAGTTCGACTTAAACTAATATGAAAATTATCACAGGAATGGAGATTAATAATTTTACCGCATTTCTTGATTAATATATCACAAATTGAGTTGAGTTGTTGCGTATTATCATCTATTAATTAAAAAGTGTTCATTAATTTTCTCTGAAACATTATCATAAAAATTTCATCCAATAAAATTGTACGGACGGTATAATGCTTTTGGAGTCTGATATCACCTCGCAAAAATACTCACAAGGTATAAATACGCTAGTAGCCCAATTTCCTCTTTCATGAGGGAACGATCTAACTCTACCGTCATGTAATTCTGCATCATTTATCACTTCCGTAGCTGTCACATACAAATTCCGGATCGATTCGGGTAGCGGAAGTCTGTAAGTAGTCAATAAAAACATTATTTTTCAAGAAAAGAGAAACACCAATCTTTCATTTACATACGTTGAAACATTTTCTGTAGAATGGATTTCTTCAGGTTTGTTCGAGCAATCGTCTGCTTCGCTTTCATCGTCGGACTGATAATTTTCACAAAGTAACCTCAAAGAGTTGGTACAATCAGACATAGCATTATATAAGCTCGAGCACAGTCACTAAAAACTTGATTAAATATTAAAATTTTCGGCAACTTTGATGAAAATCGAGAAATGAAAATGAAATTACATAAAAATTAGATTCTATAAGCATCTATATACATGAATTTGAGCAAAAATTTCAAACCGACTGAAACCGACAATGTACGAAGTTATCCGATGTATATAAAAATCGAAACAAACGAACACATCCGAACTTTTTACTCTCATTATTTGCTATATAGACGCTGGTGAAAATTCATTCGTGAAATTCCTTATCAATTTGATACGGCGTCAACAACGGGCATGCGCAATGCAGTATTCAACATACATAAAAATACAATACGGTTTGAATTTCCATTATTGTTTCAAGTGTTTTTTGCTAGTTTTTTTCTCTCAAATTTTTTTTAACATGGCAACTTTGGAGGGTAACGAAAACGGAAATGTTTATCAAACTACGTACGTATTAAACACTCGCACTTTCTCTTATTGACCTAATTGAAAAATTTCTAATCAATCGAATAACTGGACAATTACAGATCATGGTGGAGCGATGTTGTTATGGGTCCAGCTGATCCTATTTTAGGCGTTACAGAAGCCTTTAAACGTGACACAGATCCAAAGAAAGTTAATTTAGGTGTAGGTGCGTACAGATGTGATGATGGAAAACCATATGTTTTACCTAGTGTTTCAAAAGTGAGCATGATGTAATAGTGTGTTAGATTAGTTTAGATTGTATCAAAAATACCTGATAATTAATGATTAAATTTGAAAAATCCGTTTCGTAATTCAATACGGATTATCCATTTCTTAATTCGAAGATTAAACTTATTTGCATTTCAGGCAGAAGAACTTTTAGCTGTCGAAA
This sequence comes from Ferrisia virgata, assembly GCA_900060175.1. Classification (NCBI taxonomy): domain Eukaryota; kingdom Metazoa; phylum Arthropoda; class Insecta; order Hemiptera; family Pseudococcidae; genus Ferrisia; species Ferrisia virgata. The sequence continues at coordinate 20,300 of FIZR01010447.1, read as the reverse complement.
AACTTGATAAAGAATACGCCCCTATTTCCGGATTCCCTGATTTTTGCAAGCTGAGCGCACAATTAGCGTTAGGAGATGATAGTATTCATTTGAAAAATGAATTGGTTCGTTAATCAAGAAATCTTCATCTATATTTGAATTTCGTTTCAATTTTCACTAATACCTGATCATGTTCTCAATTAGAGTATAACGGTTCAAGGAATCTCGGGTACTGGCTCTTTAACCATAGGAGCAAGATTTATTAAGGCTTTTTTTCCTGGTATTAAAACCGTGTGGATACCAATACCTACTTGGGGAAATCACATTAAGGTATTTACACAGGCTGGACTCGAAGTGCAACAATATCGTTATTACGATCCAAATACTTGCGGATTTGACTACACAGGGGCAATTGAAGATATAAAAGTGAGGATTATTTGTCGAATTTTTATTGGAAACTACGCGTGTATTAAATTTCGAACCGTTTTCAATTGCAGAACATTCCAAAAAGGTCTGTGATTTTATTACATGCTTGTGCTCACAATCCAACTGGAGTTGATCCGAAACCTGAACAATGGGAGGAAATCTCGAAAGTTGTCAAGGATCGTGAATTATTCCCATTTTTCGATATGGCCTACCAAGGATTTGCCTCTGGTATATTTATTTGATTACTTTGAATTTTATTCATTCGTTAAATTTTATTTTGTTAATAAATTTTTCCCTTATTTATAGGTAATGTATCGAAAGATGCGTTTGCTGTGAGATTATTCTTAAAAGAAGGCCATCAAGTGGCCCTTGCGCAATCATTCGCCAAAAATATGGGACTTTATGGTACTATATGAACCTAATATAGATTTATATTTTCAACTGTAATCGTGACATTTAATTTATTCTTTTATCAGGCGAAAGAGCTGGAGCATTAACTTTGACCACGGCGAGTAAAGAAGAATCTGCTCGTGTTCTTTCTCAGTTGAAAATTGTAATTCGTCCTTTGTATTCAAGTCCACCTATTCACGGAGTACGAATAGTGACGAAAATTTTATCAAATCCAGAACTAAAAACGCAATGGTATTTTATACATAGATTTGTAATCTCCTCGATAATCTTGTGTGAATATTTACATCAACTTTCATCATCATTTTATTCGAATGTTATCATAACTAGGTTAAGTGAAGTAAAAGAAATGGCCGATAGAATAATATCAATGCGGACCTTACTAAAGGAGAATATTATAAAGAAGGGATCGAAGAAGAACTGGAGTCACATTACTGATCAAATTGGAATGTTTTGTTTTACTGGCTTAAATCCAGCACAAGTAAAACTACATTCTCTTCGTAAATTTTTAATGTTATATCGATCGTATGAATAAATTCACCTTTTTTTTTTCAGGTTGAAAGGTTAACAAAAGACTTTCATATTTATTTAACCAAAGATGGCCGAATTTCTATGGCCGGTGTGAATTCCAAAAACGTTGAATATATAGCGAATGCAATTTACGAAGTTACCAAAGACTAAATTCTCATTATTTTTTTTTTACTATCGCAATGCTCATTAAAACGATAATATTTATGCATGAATTGAATTAGCATTCGACGTATCGTTACCATGTTTCATTACGATAAACTAATTTTTAAAATATTTTTTGTTCCTTTTTCTAATCATGGAAAATCATTATGTCACTTTTTTTCTAGTGATAAATTCAAACATTGAATATTATATTGTATACTTATTTGTACGAAATTGAATCGAGCTGCGTAAAACGTAGTTTAAAATTTAATCGATAAAAATTTGTGAAGTGGAATGAAATATCCATAATCCAATTACGTTACTTTCGCGATCAATTAAATTTAAGTACCTGATTTGATTAACATTTAAACCAAGTACTCGAACATTAATATTAAGCATGTGTTTATGAGCCTGTGTTATCTCAAAAACTTTTCATTTCTTTCTCGCATTACTTTCGTGTAGCTAATTCATCATTTTTGTTCTGTTAATTAGTACGTAGATATTCGTTAATTATATTTTTATAATTTAACTAGTACAAATGGATTTGTTGTCATTCCTTTGATCCTATTAATAAATATCTTCGTTTCATTGTTCACCTAAATTCAATAAATAATATTACAATGCTAATATGCTCGATGCAAACATTTTGAAACACGTGTACAATTTACAAAAATAGTATTCTGCGTATTACTTTCGATAAACAACTTACAATCAGACGTAGATTAACGACGAGACGTTTACTTATCTGCTTGCTGATTTGGCAGAAAAAAATCCACTCTTACACGAGTACTTGTTGATATTCTACGTTTACAAAGTGCTACCAATCAATAGAATTATTATTCGTTTAACCTGCAACAAATTTCAAATACTTTCCAATACAGTAAATTCAATCGTTAAACATTGAAAAAAAAAAAAAAAAGAAACGCTTTACGAATAATTTTATTTTGGAAAAATAATAATTATAAAATAATAACAAAAAGAGGGGCACAATAATAAACAACCATCAAAAATGACAATAAATTTGAAGGCACATTTTCGCTTATACAATTTAAACATACAACAAAAAGTAAAAGAAGAGTGAAATTCATAACATAAACAATATACATTATAACAGACAAATGGATTGTATCATGAACTCTGAACACATAATTGAATTTCAATACAAACATAGAATAAGTCACCAATAAACACATGAAATACGTAATTAACACGCTCCGCAAATTTTACTCTTCATCGGTTCGCTATTATCTACGTTATTAATATTAATAACTCCGGTACCGTTCGTAGTTTCTTTTTCTTCTTGCCTTTTTTGATCGTTTTGTACTATCTGCAAAAATTTAAATAATTCCAGCATAAGTATTATTTTATTTTAAATGCGTAGACAACGCTTTATATTGAAATTGAAATAGTTCAAAATTTGAAGAAAGGCGAGCAAAAGAGCAACCTAAAAAAACAACCATTTACAGAGGCGGTCGGTAACGAATCGAAAAATCGTGATCAATCATTTTTTTTAAATCTTCAGAATTCCCCAGTCATTGAATGCTTACTACAAACATAATTTTTTGAATTCTTCGCATTCCACCTCAATTAATCTACATAAACAGTGTGAAGTCAGGAAAAAAGTTCCAAAAATAATTATCTTTTTAGCATCTTCGCTCAAACATAACACTTCGATGATTATAAAGCATATCTTCTTGAATGAATTTTACAACTTTTTGTTGCTTTATTGCTAATGAATTATAAACCTGAATTTTTTAGCTAGCTTTGAAATTAACACGTATACGTGAATGTAGCATATAAGATAGTTTCTAATACATTGTCATACATCTCCTCCATGGTCTCCCCAGGAAGAGGAACATGCACTAAGAAGCGATATTTTTATTTAATTTTTTCAACCGAAATTTGGTCCATACATTTCGTAGTCTTGGAAGGCCATTAATGCCATTTTTGAGTATCTGAAATCTGACATGCAAATTCAGTATATGTTCTAGATGTGCTTTCTAGATGGTTTAAAAGGCGTCCGCTCGCAACAAATGTATAAAGCAATTTGACGACCGATTCTTAATCTAAAATATAATTAGAAAAAAAAAGTTTGGGTGCAATTTTTTCCAGTCTATCCCCTTTTGAGGATCTACTCTCTTCAGTAGAATGCACATATCTCCCCTTCTATCGGTTTTACAAAAAAATGTTCAGCATAAAAGTTTCTTCCTGAAAGATTTTCTATATTTTTGGTTATTACAAAAATTTCATTTGGAGCAACCATTGCGCTCAAAATCTCAAAAATGTATTTATCGACGAAATGCTTGAAATCAATTGTTATTCTTGTTTGTTATAAAAATCATCAAAAAAGTATTTAGAATAAAATTTTACATCAAACAATTCAACCGCAATACCTCTTCTAACCTCTTCCCCCACTCGCACTGGCAACCCCTCCTCCCCATACCAACGTTCGAAATAAGTGATTCGACCCTGTCTGCAAGTGAAAAAATTTCATCATGCAATATGTTAAGGGTCTGTAGAAATATTTTTTAGTGCAAAAACTACACCTGATCCTAAGCCCTCCCTCCACCTATCGTGCCTAAATTTTTCATAACCCACGTCTATTAATACACAGTGTTCGTCTGCTCGGAGATTTTCCAAAAAAAAAAAATTAAAAACAGAAACAACAAGAGGATCCTCATAAATACCCACTTTATGGAATAATTCAACTTTAATTTTGCATTTTCGATTATATATTTGATTTTTTCCTAGTTATAATCTGTTGGCATTTGGGTTTGTATGGGTAGGAGAGATTGTTGTTGGTGGGTGAGGAATAGAGGGTTGCGATTAACGTGATAGATGTACTCGTAAAATTTTATTCTGAATACTTTTTAATGTTCTTAGTTCTGCGCTATATTCGATATTTTTTACAATAAACGAGAATAACTTGATTTTGAGCATTTCGATAAATACATTTTTGAGATTTGGGTTGCAATGGTTGCTCCAAATGTAATTTTTGTAATAACCAAAAGAGTAAAAAATTCTTCAGGAAGAAAAGTTTACTTCAACAATTTTTTTGTAGCACTCATAGAAAGGGAGATACGTGCATTTCTAAGAAAGGGAGCTCGATTGTCAGAGGAAAAGAGGGTAGAAAAAATGGCACTCGAACTTACTTTTGTCTAAATACATTCTACATTGAGAATATATCGTCGAATTACTTTTAACATTATGAGCAAACGGATGCAGTCCTCGAGGAAGAGGGGTGGTGAAATTTGAGACTTATAGTTGGTGAGCGTCCTTGGCGTGCTTTTTGGGGGATTTCAACTTCTCAGTCCCATGGTACTCGTTAACGACCAGAAAAATGGATGTTTATGGAGTATGCTCCACCGTCGACCCCTCCTCCATCCTCCCCCCACCCCACCTGTTTCTTTTGAGAAGTATAAATTTGACACGGTGGTTCTAGATAAGCTTTTTGGGGGATTCGACTGTTCATAACATTCCACTTCCTTCCGGTTCCCATAAGAGTGAATTTTTGGGTAATTTTGGCATTTTTTGTTTTTTTTACACGTTTGTCTTACTCTCAACTTGAACTAGTGAGTTGAAATTTGGCATGTAAATTTAGTATGGGTTTTAGATGCGCATTTTGTGGATTTCATTGCACTTTTTACAACCCCGGGAGAATGAGCTTCTGAGTACTTTTCGCCGTTTTTGACGTTTGTAGATCGCCTGTCTGTGTTTTCCAAATTTGCCTATCTGGTATTTCAACTATTCATTTCAAAATGGACTTTTCTTCAATAGAAATAATTATAACTCAAAAGTAACTCATCGAGGATAAGATAGAGGGGGAGGGGGGTTAAAATGTGAAAATTTCATTTTTTGTGATCCATTTATTTTTCCCATTCGAAACTAAAAATCATTTGCTCTGATAAATACCAACCAAAATGGGTCAAATTTGGCCAATTGGTTCAGATTGACGAAGGATTTGGAAATTTTGAAGTGAAATGATCTTGGGTCAAACTGTAGTTGTGCCCAAATGGGGGGGGGGGTCTGAGAGGTTAAAATGGCAAAAATTGTTACTTCTTGAGCTCGATGATAGGGTATCAAAAGTTGTACACATTTTCAAATCAGCCACTAAGGTCAATTACGAAATAATATATTGTGGCGGGGGGAGGGGGGTTCCTTTTCAACATTGAAAAAAACTCATCCATCCACATCTCTCCACCAAAATACAATAAAGGGCTGAAATTTGGTATATACATTTAGTACAGCCCCTAGATGTATCTTGGGGGAGGGGGGTCGAATTTTTTGTCCCATTGCACCCTATGACAAGCCAAAAAAATATACTTTTTCGATCAGTTTTTATTCTTTTTTCAATTTTGTAGCGTATATAAATCCTCTTCAAATTGAGCTAAGAAGTTAAGATTTGGTATTTGGATTGAGCAAGGGTTCTGGATGTGCCTTATCGGGGTTTCAACTTTTCAGCACCATTACAGCCCCTCACAGCCTTGAATATGTAGTTTTTTGGCCAATTTTTCTTATTTTTCAAGTTTATTTCACGCACATCTCTTCTCCCAATTGAGCTAAGAGGTTGAAATTTTGTATGTAGATTAGGGGGAGATTCTAGACGTGTCTTTTAGGAGTTTCAGCTATTCACCTCGATATCTAGCTGTAGTCTTGTCCGCCCCCGCTCAACTGTTCAAAAAAAAACTATCACAGAATGCTCCTTTTTGGCCTGGTTTTCTTTATCATATTGTCAATGAAAACCAGGCTATTGCAGTCAATCGACCTTCGGCGAATGAAGGAGGGATATCAAAAAAATCCGTTTTGGGGTCCTAGAAAACCATTAAGAACATTTTTAGCTATGTCATATATTTCTTTTTATTTTTTTATTTTTTACTTTTTCCCAAACATTAAAATGATTTACTCCGTTCAATACTGACCAAAATCACTCCAATTCGGTCAATCGGCTCAGTTTGACAACAGATTTGATATATACGAGTGTGGATGAACTTGGGTCAAAATTCAGTTATACTTCAATTTGGGGGAGGGGGTGCTGAGGGTTTTAAAATACAAAAATTGCCCTTTCTTAAACCAGTAGATAGAGAATCAAAAGTTGTACAACATATCCAAAAATCAATCTTCATAGTCAATTAGAAGGGGAGATATGGGGGTTTTCCTCCTTTTTGACTTTGAAAAATGGCTGTTCTTTCCCCATTTTCCCACCAAACTGAGCTAAAAAGTTAAAATTTAATACGTACATTTAGTGGAAGTCCTAGATGTTCCTGGGGGGGGGGGGTTTGCAACTTTTTAGCTCAATTGCACCCTCTCACAGCCCTAAAAAGTGGTTTTTTTATCGGTTTTTCTTCTTTTTCTCATTTTTTGAGTTGCTTCCTCACATAACTCTTCTCCAAATTCAGCTGGGGTAATATGTTACGAAAATTAGGCTGAAAAAGTATCGCAAAACGATGCTTTTTTTCTCACTAAAAATCGATTCTTACCCCAAAGGATCTGTTCGTATTTCAAATACAGATATTTAAGTTTCAAAGTCCACCCTTTTTTGGATAATTTTTGGAAATTTTCAAATCCTATAAAGCCTATACCTACTTAATTAACTTCAAAAATACGTGTAAACTAAAATTTTCAGAACACGCTTCAATTGATCACTTTTCAACGCTCGGCACGTGTAAAAAATGACAGTACAAATATTAACTTTACAAGGTCCTTTCTCGTTAATTTTCATAGAAAGCTACCAAGTTTGAAAAATTTACGACAGTCTTACCTTCGCGACTAAACAATTAGCAGCTTCGTCTATATTTATATTATCTCTGGCTGACGTTTCGAACCAAGCAACGAATTGATTCTCTTTACAAAATTCGTCCATTTTATTATTATTATTGACTATTCCTTCTTTTGGTTGATCACACTATAGGTACATGCAAAAAAAAAAAACAAAGTCAGAAAAAAAAACAATAACGCTGATAATTAGATAGCCACGAGCTTAGGTATTAATTATAAGGTAATTATACGTATATGTACGTACATCGTAGGTAGTAATTTTTTAAAAATCTACGTTAAATATGTGATAATCGTACAATGTAGATACAATGTAAGTATTACACGTGTTATACGATACATAAGAACTTAATAGGTATGTGCCTACTTTATTTGCTAATAACACGCAAGGTATAGTATCACCATTGGGAAGTTGTACTTTAGCATCGAGATCTTGTTTCCATTTGGTAACTGCTTCGAATGTTGATACTCTGGTTACATCGAATACAATGAAAGCTCCGACAGCTTCTTTATAATATACTCGAGTCATATTACCGAATCGTTCTTGACCTACGAGCAAACAACCAACGCAAGTGTATCTTAATTATTATCTCAGTATCAGTATCATCATCATCATCATCATCGTCATCGTCAAAATAAACTAAGCAACATAAAAAGGATGAAAATGGTTAGCTATATTTTGTTATCATGGCAACAGATCACATCGTTTCAGCTTCATCTTCGCATAAACATTATATCGCTCTCAGCAAGGACTTTGGAATTTCTAATTTTTGTGTATGTGTGTGTGTGTGTGTGTTTTTTTTCACGTATATCTTGGCACCGGAACCAAGTCCCTGTGTGTTATCGTCCTCGTACAACCTCCTACTTCGATACTTATAATAGGTAATATACAGATAGACGAGAAAACCAGTTTAAAAATGGCAACTGATGCGAAATTACAGCTCACTATATTTGATTACGCCAGAATTAAAAATTCTTCAAATATTTTCGTCCGACACGCGGCGAATCTTTTCACAAATCGACCAGATGAATCGAACCCAATAACAAGTTGCGATTGCGCAATAATGTGTTTTTATTTTTATAATTACGCCATTTTGTAATTTTTTCGCACGAATAATCGTGTAAAATACTCGTACGTCTACGTATACCTACGTTGTCATTTTATTTAATGTTAAAAACAAGCAGAAAAATACATATTACATTTTAATATTAAAATTGAACTACGTATACGTAGACGAAGAAGGAGAATAGTTTGCCATTTTAGAGAAAAGGTAGGTAGGTAGGTAAGTAGGTAGGTAGGTACCTCTATACCTATAAACGTGTGAATTCTAGAGACGCTGATGAGATTACACGTGCTTTCGATTGCATAAGGAAACTGTTGCTAATATTTGTGGTTTTTTTTTTCCTGGTACGTATACCTACCAGCGATGATTTAGGTACAATGACGAGTTTCGGGTTGGAATTTAGATAAACGTGGGTAGCTATGGGTATATTTTGCGACGTGAAATCGTCAACTGTTGGGCGTAGGTTGCGAGTTTTATCGATTACTACTGCTAACTGCTACATATATTCATCTTGGTCACGCGAATCGAAAATGAATATCCCCCTTTGATTACAGCGATAAAAATTGAATAAAACCTACCGAAAAGAGACACAATGCTATTTTTAGTTCGATTTTCTTCGTATATTTAGATAGGTTGCGAGATGCCTAGAGCTACTGGGATCGGATCGTCGAACGGTACGATCAAGGAGGAATGATGTCTCTGAGCCTGAGATGTTCTCAAGTCCCCCAACAAGAGAAAAAACAAGCAAAAAACATCAACAAAATTCGTTTTGGGGTTCTAGAAGACCATTGCAATCATTTTTGGCCATGTCAGATATTTTATTTTTTTGGCCCGAAATTGAAAATTCATTTACTCGTCTCGATACGGACAAAAGTCAGTGAAATTTAGGGAATAAGCTTACATTAGCGTGCCATTTGATATTCTCGAGTGCGAATGACCTCAGGTCGAAATCCACTTGTGCCCAAATTTGGGGGAAGGGAAGTTGGAGGAGCTAAAATGACAAACATTGTTCTTCTCTAAGCCAACCGATAAAGAATCAAGAGTTGTACAGCATATCCAAAAATCAACTCCCTATGTCAATTAGGAGAAGAGATATAAGGATTTTGTCCCTTTTTAACCTTGAAAAAGGACAGTTTCTCCCTTATCTCCCCATCAAATTGAGCTAGGAAGTTGAAATTTGGCATGCTTTCGGGGGTCTCCGCCTTGCAGTCTTCACAGCCCCAAAAATGTAGTGTTTTAGTCAAATTTAATTGATTGAATTAGAAATTTAAAATTTGGTATGTTCATTTAGTAAGGGCTTTAGATGTGTATTTTGAGGGTCTTGACTTTTCAGCTCCATTGCATCCTTCGTACCCTTACTACTCGTAATTATAATATCTGAAGAAAATCAAGCTGAAAAGGCATCGCAAAGCATTATTTTTCTTTTTCAACTTTTCAGGAGGAGATTCATTTTGAATTATTACAAAACATTTTTTAATTCGGTGAAATTCGATTTTGATTTAAAATCATTTCGAATGTTTAAAAAAAATTTTAGATTGTGTAAAATTACATTTCTGATTTTAAATCATTTTCAATTTTTACAAAATTGCAAAAATTTTGTCAAAATGTCATTTCGATTTAAATTTATTTCGAATGCTTACAAAAATTTTCAATTTTGTCAAAATTTCATAATTTATTTTCATTTCGAAATTTTACAACAAATTTTCTGATTTGGTAAAATTCCATTTCAATTTAAATTCATTTTGAATTTTCAGAGAAAATTTGCAGATTTGGATCGCTCTAGGTGGTATTATTTTTGGTTAAAAAAAAAATTCAAAAAAGTACCCCTCCCCCTCCTCACCCATCTAGCAAGTACAATATTGTTACGCTATTGAACAGCGCAACAAATTTCAAATTTTATTGGAATATTTTGAACAAGCTCTGCAATCTTGACAAATAAAAAATCTTAAATTGGCCAAAAAAATTCTAAAAATTCACTTTCTTGACGGTAAAAAAGAATGCAAAAAGGGTAAAAAATCTACAATCCGTAACGAGCAATATTAAAACTGTGTGTCAAATTTTAATTTTAATATTTTTTCGAAAACGACACGCTTTAGATTTTAGCAAAAATTGATATAAAGCTACTTTTTGGGAAGCAGAAACTGAATATGACCGTGGAAATCGGCGACGATGAACCGGTTTCATCTGCATTTTTATAAAAATCCTTATACAGCTGATTTTTAAGGTGCAGAACAACAATCAGGATGCAAAAATCGTCGCAAAAGAACTGGTTTCAAGATAAACCAGTTTAATTTTGCAAATCTTGCCGAATTTTTGCCAAAATTGGTGTACCATTAATTTTGTATTGCTGAAAACGAAACTGCCCATAAAAACTATTGCAGATGAACCAGTTTTGAATTGAGCCAGTTTATCAATAAATTCACAGTTTATCTCTAATCCAGTTCATCGTTACAAATTTTCACGATAGTATTCGTTTTCTACATCTGCATAGTAAAATAGTTACACACAAAAATTCAGACAAATCTGTTCAAATATCGAAAATTAAACCAGTTTATCACATTTTGGTGATCAGATAAACCGGTTTGATTTCCGAAATTTGAACATATTTGCCAGAGATTTACTATGTAACAGAATTACCATGTGAAAAAAACGGATACGACTAAGAAAATTTGCGACAATGAACCAGTTTTCCAAATGAACCGCGTACTCCGACTTGTTTTGGGACGCTGAAAACGAACTTGTTCTTGAAAGTGGTTCCAGATGAACTAGTAATCAGATAAACCGGTTTCATTTCCGAAATTTGAACAGATTTGCCTGAAATATAGCATGCAACTGTTTTACTAGATGCAAAGTACGAATTCAACGGTGAAAATTGGCGACAATGAACCGGTTTTCTAAATAAACCGGTTTCAAGGTAAACTGGTTTTATTTTATGATAATATCTGCGTTATTAAAAAAATACCTCTAAACCAATTTTTATTTTAAAATATAAACATGGTTGTAAAATGAAACCAGTTTATCTTGAACCGGTTCATTTGGGAAACCGGTTCATTGTCACCAATTTTCACGATCGTATTCGTTTTTTGCACCTAGTAAAACAGATACACACCGCATCTCAGGCAACTCGGTTCAAATTTCGGAAATTAAACCGGTTTATTTTATTACTAGTTTACCTGGAACCATTTTTCAAGAACAAGTTCGTTTTCAGCCTCCATCAAATAAGTCTGAGTACGAATTTTCAAAAAAAAATTGCGAATTTTGATTATTTCAAAACCGGTTTATCCACGATTGTATGCGGCTAGATTTGTTAAATCAAACAGTTTTACTTCAAAACTGCTTTATTTTCGCCTATTTTCTTGATCATATTCGTGTTCAAAGCCCTCAAAAAATAGCTCTATACTAATATTTGTAAAAATATAAACAGGATTATAGAATAAAATATCGAATAAAATTTAATAAACTGATCAGATCCTCCTGCCACCGCCAAAATTACACACCCAATTCAAACATTACAGTTTAATCCGGGCAGACTTTAAAGACTATGAGTGAGCTTAAAATTTTCCCAAAAAATAAATTTTTAGAAAGCTATGAAATAGTTTGGAGGAGTCCAGGAACCAGTAAAATCTGCACATTAAATTTTAGTTTCTAAGTTGATCTCAAAAGGCTATACACCAGCTATTGTCATGGTATCCGAAGTTTTCAAGGTCAAAAAATCGAATAAATCCTCCTCTCTTCTTATCAGGTAGATGATGTTTGAAAACATTGTAAAAATTTCGCACTTTTCACTCTTTATTCGCATTTTAAAGATACCTGAACGTTGATCCAACGTGACGTGTGACCTTCACTCTTCTCACTTATCCAAAAAAATATCACCACTTCTCTAATTCCAACAAATCCACGCACAAACCAAGGCCACCACAATCCGAATTCAAAGCGAGTAAAAAAATTTCAAGCTCGAGAAAAAATTAATCTCACATCAAACATGCCCAAAAATGGTCAATCGGTCAATCTACATATTATATACATTATACATAGACTTCTTGAACAATGAAATGAACTCACAATTCAATTCTTACTCCTCTTTCCCATTTCTGACCAGCTTGTTGTTGCAGGTTTGTAATATAGTAAAACTATACCAACACACTATATTACATATTACAACGAGCATCGCATTGTATATAAAAAGTTGGAAAATTACCAGCTATATCCCATAATTGTAATCTGATCATAGAGTCGTTATCCCATTGTAATACTTTCAATGCGAAATCCACTCCTATGGTGGCTCTGTAATGTTGCGAAAAAAACTTATGCACGTATCTTTTAATAATTGACGTTTTGCCGGTACCGAGTTCTCCGATAACCAAAATCTTGAATAGAAGCTCATTTTTATCGGACGAATTCCTTGCCTGGAACATAGCAAAACAGAAAAAACACACGAGTTAGCATATCTACGAGTAAGATGTTGTGCAGCGAGTGTATTCGCGTTTTTTTGTGTTTTTTTTTGCTTACATTTCGTAGGATATGTACATATTTAAATCTGGCCCGGACCAGTTTCGCTTAATAACCTGTTATAATTTAGTACTAGGTACTCAAGCTAGGTCTAGCTATATCATTAAGAATCGATTAGTTTACCCGGTAAACATGCCATCGCCATCTTATAAGCGCCTATTTCCTAATATAAGATCTACATACATTGATACGAAGTGGGGTAGTGTGAATTTACCCGTTAGTGCAGGCGTAATAATGTTTTATATAAATGCGAATGTGGATGTACTACTTATAAATCTACATACGAGGAACAAATTACTCGTCTGAGCAATAATGTTGCGGTTGAAGGAAGAATATGTATTAGCGAGATTCGTGATACAGCATTTATAAAAGTTAGATAGGCAGAGAGGTACATACAATTGTACGTATGTGAAGGTATAATTGCACAAACAGTATACCTTTACCCACAATACATTGAATTTATACGTAAAAGGTAGAACATAGGTAGGTAGGTAGGTAGGTAGGTAGGTATACCTACTCGTGACATGAAACATTAACGACGACGATAGGTACTACAAGGTTAGCAAATCGATCGAATAGTTGTGTGTTTTTTTTTTTTTATTATTATTTTCAAAGTAGGTATTCGAGTTATTTATATTTATTTCTTATTTGCACCTTTAAAACCGATGCCTAAATCGATAACCAAATGATCTAACAATTTATTTATACATGTACGATTGTACGTACGATGTCGATGTTGAGGCTGAATACGAACAGTAAATATGCAAATTAACCATATAAATATAATATGAATATATTAGTTGAAAGCAAAAGTCATCGTGTTGCGGACTTGACTATTAATCGTGCGTCTAATCACGTAAGTATAGGTAAATATACTCCAACAATTTCCCAATACTCAATTAAGCCCATAAATTTACGATAAAAATGAAATTTGTTTGATTAAAAAGTTATACGTAAAAATATAATGATGATGATGATGATGATGATGGTGATGATCTGAAGTCTCTAACGAGTATATTATGCAATGTGTTATACGAAGTATAAATGAGAAAAATTTTGGGAAGCAGAAAACGTATGTTAAGATAACAAATGTTGCTTCGTGAGAATATTGTAAAAAAAAAACACCTCAATAAAAGTATCACCGATCGAATTTAACCTGAAAAAGTAATGAAGTGAGAGGTAAAAATTATCTCGATATTTGATGTATACGTAAGCGATCAGAATATCACGCAAGTTCTTCATTTTGGTTCTTTCCATTATACATGGACAGAAATGAAATTTTTAATCGCAATTTTTCTACTAAAAAATGGTTGTTCAAGGTCAATTAATAGGGCTGGCAAATCTGAACTAAAAATGGACAGTGCTTGAGAAAAATATGGAACTAAGATTATTTCATGAACACTTTGGAATTTGGAAATAGCTCTCTAAAAAAAGGAATTTAAACTACCGGTCGAAAATAGTTGCGCATAGTGTAATTGATGGGGGAGGGGGTCAACTTTTTTCAAAATATGCGTATCTTCTCTGAAATTGCTCTCACAACAAAAATAATTCGGTAAACATTGACCTGAAATTTGCAAAAAAAATCGTTCAAAAACATCGAAATTTGAGCAAAAAATAATCGATAATTAGGTATCTAGAAAATTGACCAAAACTACATAAAAAAATTCAGAAAATTTACAAGAAATAATGTTGAAAAACGAATGAAAAATAACCAAAATTTGTTTAAAATCATTTAACATTGAATAAAAATTTGATAAAAATGCGTAAAATATGCAGAAAGTTGATCAAAAATCACGAAAAATTACTGAAAATTAGATGAAAATTGACCTATAATATGAAAGAAATTGTTGAAAATCGTTGAAAATTCTATAACAGTTTGACAAAAGCGGGTAAAAATTGCGAAAAATCGATCAGAAATCGCGAAAAATCGTTGAAAATTACGTAACAGTTGACCTAAAATATTAAAAAAAAAATTAAAAATTGTAGAGAATTAGGTGAAAAATTGATGGAAATCAGTGAAAATTGACCAAAAAACGTTAAAAATTATTGAAAATTAGGTGAGAAATGAAGTACAATATGAAAGAAATTGTTGAAAATCGTTGAAAGTTCGATAAAAGTTTGACAAAAGCGGGTAAAAATTTCGAAAAATTGATCAGAAATCGCGAAAAATCGTTGAAAATTATGTAACAGTTGATCTAAAGTATAAAAAAAAAATTATTAAAAATTGTAGTGAATTAGGTGAAAAATTGATGGAAATCAGTGAAAATTGACCAAAAAACGTTCAAAAATTATTGAAAATTTGGATAAAAATTTGACAAAAATTGATGAAAATTGAGCAAAAAATCGTTAAAAATCAAGGAAATTGATTAAAAATGGACAAAAGTGCGTAATAAAAGTAGAAAGTTGGTCAAAAATCACCCAAAAATGTGGTAATACTAATATATGTGAAAATTGACCTGATGAATGAAAAAAAATTTTCAAAAATCATTGAAAATCGGGGCAAAAATTTGGCAAAAATTAGTAAAAATGGGCTAAAATTTGTCTTAAATTATAGAAAATTGGGTGAAAATTATACTAAAATTGTTAAAAATTGGTTACTCATTGTCAAATATCATTGATAATTTATTAAAAGACTTGATAAAAATTCGGTAAAAATTTGACAGAAATGAGTAAAAAGTGAAAAAAATTGATTAAAAATCGCATAAAGAAGTTGGAAATAAGTGATAATCTATCTCAAATACGAAAAAAATTCTTTAAAATCATTGAAAATGGGTAAAAAATTGATATAAATGCGTGAAAACCGCACAAAATTGTTCAAAAATAACAAAAAAAAAGCCAAAAATTAGGTAAAAATTGACTTGAAATATGAAAAAAAAAATCGTTAAAAACCATTAAAAATTGGTCAAAAATTACGAAAATATATGAAAAACAACTCACTAATAACATGAAAAAATTTGGTTAAAAATATCAAAAACCGCGTAAAAAATAAAGAAAATTGATTAAAAATCACAAATAACTCAGCATTTTAACCAGTTTATGTCAAATTTTTACTCAATTTTCGATAATTTTCAACAATTAATGGTGAATTTTCAACAATTTTTAACAAAGATCCAATTATCTGCCAATTTTCTATAATTTAAGATAATTTTTGGTCAATTTTTACTAATTTTTGTAAAATTTTTACCCATTTTTCAAGCGTTTTTAACCTTTTTACTCCCATTTTAGGCCAATTTTCACCTTTTTTTCAGTTTTTTTTTGTAGTTTATTTCAACATTTTTTGGTTATTTCTGACCAAATTTTTATATTTTTCGCACATCATCAATTTTTTACCGGAATTTTCAATGATTTTGCACGTTTTTCACGCACTTTTTTCAATTTTTTATCCGTTGTCGATTATTTTAAACAACTTTTTTCGAATTTGAGATAAATTATCGCTTTATTGATCAGTTTTTTTCACTTTTTACTAATTTTTGTCAAGTCTTTAATCAACTAATTATCAATAAAATTTGACAATGTCTAACCTATTTTTAACAATTTTAGTATAATTTTCACCCAATTTTCTATAATTCAAGACAAATTTTAGTCAATTTTTACTAATTTTTGTCAAATTTTTGCCCCGATTTCCAATGATTTTTGAAATTTTTTTTTCATTCATCAGGTTTATTTTCACAAATACTGGTATTATCACATTTTTTGGTGATTTTTTACCAACTTTCTACTTTTATTACGCACTTTTGTCCAATTTTAATTCAATTTCCTTGATTTTTAACGATTTTTTGCTCAATTTTCACTGATTTCTATCAATTTTTCACCTAATTCTCCACAATTCTTAATTTTTTTTTTAATATTTTAGGTCAACTGTTACGTAATTTTCAACAATTTTTCGGGATTTCTGATCGATTTTTCGCAATTTTTACCCGCTTTTGTCAAACTGTTATAGAATTTTCAACGATTTTCAACAATTTCTTTCATATTATAGGTCATTTTTCATCTAATTTTCAGTAATTTTTCGTGATTTTTGATCAATTTTCTGCATATTTTACGCATTTTTATCAAATTTTTATCCAAGGTTAAATGATTTTAAACAATTATTGGTTATTTTTCATTCATTTTTCAACATTATTTCTTGTAAATTTTCTAAATTTTTTCACGTATTTTTGATCAATTTTCTAGATACCCAATTATCGATTATTTTTGGCTCAAATTTCGATGTTTTTGAACGATTTTTTTGCAAATTTTAGGTCAATGTTAACCGAACCGTTTTCTCGAGAAAATATGCAAATTGTCGCTGTACTAATCTAGAAAATCTCCAATTATTGTCTTTGATCTTCTTACAGTATCAAAATCTGTAATTTTACAAACGTAAAAGGTATAAATTTCATACACTTTTTCTATTCAATTGTAATTTCAAAAAACAAAATTTTCAAAAGCGATAAACCAGCGAGAAATATTTTTAATCTACTGAGCCACTTCGATTGATATACCTAAAATTAAAAGAATTGTTCATCATAAGCTTCTTATTTCAGATTTCTAGGTAATAAAACCATCGTGATATGCACATTTCCTCATTTTAAAACATTAATAAATAATTTCTCAACACATTGTACACTATATCGCTATCATTATCACAATCACTTTGTAGACTAATTAGAAGGTTAAAAAAGGCGAAAAACTGTGTAATTTGCTTTTCATTATTATTTCACCCGTAACAACCCTCCATAGTCATTAGTTACATACGTACGAAGGTGAAAGATCTTTTAGCTATAATCTTAAAATAATTGATATAAATGTAATACCGATAATTCTTGGAAACTGATTTTAAATCTGCCAAGTGCTAAGTATTCCAGTCAAATTCTACTAAGGTACATGTGAGATACCAATGATAATACAACAGCGTATCCGAATCGATAACCAAGTACCATGAAGTTGGGTTAATATAGCAATCACCAAATGGTCAATAAGTTGTTTGTAGATATTGGTTTTTAATAAATTGTAAACGTAAGAACTCATTGGGATACCATTAGCTTTTACACACCGATAAGGTTTCTCTTGTATGACTTTGATTTAATAGGTCAAATTCCAAAGTTTCAAATATATACTGTACAAGCAAGACAATACACTTGCAAGCGAATATGTATACGTATGTATTATAAATAAATAACTCGACGTATACCTTTTTACTTTACCTATACACCCAACCATATCATATTCGTATTTATGTAAAAAAAAAAAAAAATTTATATATCATCGTCACCTGACCGATTTTTAATTGATGTACTCGTACCTATCTACAGCTTACGTGTAGTTGTTGTTTGATTAAACATACATATACATTATTGTAAGTCATACAACTTCGGGTAAAGTATATTATTATTAATACGTACGATATACGTAAGTATACCTTTTATACATAACTAAGTATGTCCTTGCACACTGAAAAGGCTTCCGACATACCTGAATATTGTATCTGCCTTCGGTTCTGAACAGTTAGGTATTTTTAATCGTTTAATTAACATTCTTTACGTGTATGAGCGAGAGATAAGGAAAGAAAAAAGAGCACACGTACAGTACACTACACAAACACACACACACACACATTACATAGTAAATTGCGTACATTCATTTTTTTTTTTCTTCTTCTTCAAAGGAACTGCTACATTCTAAAATACCTATTGCTAACTGGTAAAAAGATAAATAAAATCATCTACTACAACATTGCGTGGCGTCTGTATCAAATGGTCCATGCCTACAGAACCGAAAAAAAAAACAAAAATCATCTCAACAGATAAGATATAATTATTTGTACGCAGATTATACGAAGCTCTTGAGATTACTTGACGTTTGATTTACAACGAGTACATATTTACGTGTTGGTATTTTTTTTTTTACCAACACAATTTGATAAGACAAGGTGTAACTGAAGGCAAAAGTTTGACCGGAAATTGGTTATTGTTCATCGACCAGAACCGTAGACTAATAGAGGGTTGTTACACTTATACTTAGTCAGATAAACAGTAAGAAAAATTATTCGATAAACTGACCAGAAAAAGCTACGATAATCGTTTATTTTATTGATTTTTCTTTCCTCTTTTATTTCGTCATTTCCGTTGCTTAATATAACGAAAGAATATTTTTGCTCGAAATTTTTACCAACGAAGATTAAATACACAGGGGTGGGTATCACGTCATCAAGTTCGATATCTATTTGTATTTGAAAAACTGGAAAGGTTAAACGGTGTAATTTCATATTTTTAAAAATCCAAGAAGCTGCAGTAAAAGCGAATGAATTTTTCATGATATTTGAAAATTTTCTTTCTAATTCCTTTAAATAAAACTTCTTTCTCAGTCGAATAGCTGATGATAATAAGGTCAAGGCTACATGATCTAAGAAAGAAATTGTACACAAATTTTTGTAATTTTCAACAGAGAAAAATGTAATGTAGCAAGAAAATTGCAGCAATTTTTCTGCGTCATTGTGGTAAAACATAGCCTATCGACTTAGAGTAGAATCGGTGGAAACCGATTTGAACGTATAAGATATTACTTTTCAGTCTGATTTTCTATGTCATATTGTCGATAAAAAAAAGGTCTGATTTTCGTGACATTACGATCATGAAAATTAATAAAAATTTCCTAATCAGTATTAAAGAAAGAAAGGGTTCAGCGCGGTTAAAAAGTCAAAACTCCTAAAAAGCATATCTAGGGTCTTTACTGACTGTGCATGACTTATTTCAACTTCCTAGCTCAATTTGGAGAGGAGTTATGCGAGGAACAGACATTAAAAATTAACAAAAAATTACCAAAAACCCGCAAATTCAGGACTGTGAGAGGGTGAAATGAAGCTAAACAGTCTAGACCTCCAAAAGGCACATCTAGGGTCTTTGCTAAATGTACATACCTCACATCGAGAACCTAGCTTAATTTGGAGGAGAGTTATGCGAGGAACAAACTAAAAAAACTGAAAAAATTAGAAAATCTGACCAAAAAATCATATTTTTAGGGTTGTGAGAGGGTGCAATGGAACTGAAAAGTCGGGACCCCAAAATGCATATCTACGGCACCAACTCAATGTAAATACCAAATTTCAACTTCCTAGCTCGTTATGGTGGGAAGATAGGGGAGGAAAAGCCCTTTTCAAGGCCAAAAAGGAGAAAACTCCTCATATCCTCCCTGCTAATTGACCTAGGAGGTTGATTTTTGGATATGTTATATAACTTTAGATTCTGTATCGATTGACTTGAAACAGAATAATTTTTGTGATTTTTGCCCTTCAGCACCCCCTCTTTCAAAATGGGGCAAAACTGAATTTTGACCCAAGGTCACCTCCACTCATATATATCTAATCCGTCGCCAAACTGAGCCTATTGACCGAATTGGAGCGATTTTGATCAGTATAGAGCAGAGTAAATGATTTTTGTTGGGGGGGGGGGGGATAAAAAATAAAAATAAATACCTTCCATGGTCAAAAAT